>JANTCA010022411.1:0-23484 GCA_024741275.1 Chironex yamaguchii
CTGACAACTGAGCTACCGGGACGTTGTTTCTCAGAGGTGAATTTGAGGTCATGATATGATGACTGCGTCACTACAAATCCATGAAAAGAATATGTATTTTTATCACCTGCATGTTATCATACGCACTCATCATGTTGTTGAATCAACTTGATGCATGCACCGTTAATGGCACTGAAAAGAGAATTTCTTGACTTCCTGACAAAGGAAATGAACTGACAACATGGTTTCCTGTCCCCCAGGTAATGAACCTGCATTAAGTGCTCTTTTGGCAGATTGGATTGCTCTGTTTTATCTCTGCAGATCCACTATTTGTTAAATGAAATGCATAGAAACGTGGAAGAAAAAACATTGAAATTTGTAGCAAAATCATCTACTAGCAGCAACAATGATACATGCAAGCAAATAAACTAGAAATTTTGAAGCCTTCAAAATTGCGAAGAAATTAACGAATTCAATCTTGGAGGCATGGGTGTTTCCATAGATATAAAAGGAAATATATTTTATATCTATGGGTGTCCCTTGATAAAGTTCATAAACTAACTTCTTTGACTCTTGCCTTCGTTCGCCACTTAAGTCCTTCGTTGTAACATTGCGTCAGTTGACAGTTATAATTTTAAATAAATTAACACGCGTACCACTTACAGGATGCCACGTTTGCAAGTAACTATCAGTTATGAAAAAGAAGACATGATATTCCTAAAAAAGTTCTATTTCGTTTCCTAGGGCTTTGACTGTCTTAGACTTGACTTTGCTTTGAGAATATGTACAAAATTTTGTGCCGTATTCGCTGTTGCTCGGACAATCGTCTTACTATAGGAATTATCCTAACATTTTAGTTACTCTTAAAGATTAAGGGGAACATAGGCTTTGTATAAAATAGAACTTAAGTCTTGATTTCGCCTTTGAATTTGTAAACAATTTGTCAACTTAATCAATCTGTATCCGCAAACCTTTACAAAGTAAACCTCAACAAGTGCAATTTCTCATTAACACTCTGGTGGTCCAGTCGTATTTTAACATCGTTCCAGTGCTTAGAAGATGTATGACATACCCCCATGTTATGATACTTTGTCCTCGAAGACAGAAGCCTTGGATTTTCCGTAAGATGATTTAATGTTAGTGTATTTAATGTTTAAAGTTTCGCTGTAAAGCTTTACTCAGAACACTGTCAATATCTACAAACAGTTCACAGTCCACAGTGTGGCAACCAACTCAAACCTAAACTGGCCATGACATAGAAAACAGGATGCTTTATCTAGTGCTTTTTGAGATCAGTGGTAACAATCTGGAAGACAGTGGTCGCCAACTTCCTTCGGGAATATAGCACTTATTGAGCGAGAGGACGGTGACCAACCTATGCTACTACCACAGACATAAATAACAGCTCCCTGGTTTCTACCATCAAGGCTACCCGTGCAGGTTTTGCATCACGTGACCAAGTTCTCCGGCTACCCAAGTCAAACAATTAGAATAAAATTAGTGTTGACAGTTTCTTTTCTTTTCATTTCTGGTAATATTTACTTATTTTCAAAATTGACCTGTCGTTGGTTGTCATCACTGTGTTGTCATTGTTATGCTGCTATTGTAGCTCAAAATACCGATGATGTCTGTTGACCATTGCGTATCTTTTTGAACTGCCTCAGAACTAGCCAAAGTGGCTATGATTGCTCTTTACACTTTCCAAGTCCAAACAAAGTAGGAGCTGGTTACGAAACTATTTGTGAGTAGCGAAATTAACATCGTATTTGTTGTGACTAGAGTTTCGTCTCAAATTACTAAGATATTCGTGGTTTTTTTAAACGTTTTATCTGTTAATACAGACCATGTGTTGTTCTACTACATGTTTGTACTCTAAACTAGTTCTTGTTAGCAAGAGTATGCATATTAGGAAACAGACGAAATTGGACGACCGGTTGCAAATTTGTGCGTTTCATTTTACAAACACAGATGCGATAAGACATTACAATAGCGCCTCACCACCTGACAACTACAAAGGTTCTATTCTGGACAAGACATTGAAGCTTGGCCTTGCGCGTATTTGAAAGGATGTTGAAAGGAAGTGAAAGCTGCATCTATTTATTAACATTCTTTCAGTTTTTGTCACAACTTGCAACTTCCATTGTATGCTATCAATAGGCCAAGTAAATGGCTGCGTTTGTAAGAATTACAGCTACACATCAAAGTTTTCTTCTCGTTCGTCTGGAACACCTGAAAGGTACCTGTTAGGAATGTATAGCACTCTTACTGCCCGGAGCACACCTTTTGCAGGTACATAGTAAATGCTTTTACACAATACGTTTGATGAGCAAGAATTGTGCCACTTTTTGGTGCCAAGTCTTTATAATAGAGTCAGGACCTGGCTTAGTTTTTGGATCGATACACTTGTCTACAGTGTATTTTTGCCCCATTATATGCAACCAGCAGACCACGACGTTTTACGTAAAGTGCAGTAGTTATTTCCAGAGACTGTCTGGGAATTTATTTAAATATATTTTAAGAGGTCAAAGACTAAACGACGGCAATCAAACGCGCTCCAGTTTTCTACACAGTTAAATTTTTGTTTATTTTTGTATATTGTACATATAGAAATGTATAGGTACATTTTATCTCTGCAGACAGACTGATGAATATATATAATACTTAAACAGTCAGCACTCCCTAATAGTGTGTAAAAATTATAGATATAAATATACTATATATATACAGTATCTCAACAGACACAAGTACTTTGATATATTTGTCAATAGTGGAGTATTACCACGATAGCTGCACTAAGTGGGAGCCGACCGGGCTCGAACTTGCAATTCTCGGACACAAAAGCCAACAGTCCAGCCACCGCGCCATCACTGTACAAAGATTTCGTGAAGGACTGTCATAGTCCTTGTTATCACGAGATGGAACCCATTGGCGAGTAAGGGAAAAATTAATTGTCCAACCCATTGCAACTTTTTAAGACGAACATCCTGAAGAGAATCTTTGGTGGCAAAGTCATTGGACCCACAAACCCCTAGAGCAATGCTTCTCAACCTTTTCGTTCTCGTTCCCCCCTTGCCATGCTACTGGTATCTCGTTCACTCCCGGAAGCAAATTTAGAACAAACAAATGTGATTTGAATATTAAAATGTACTCTTGGATACCTAATTTGCAGGGGGTCATAATAAGCGGGGGTAGTGGAGAGTTTTTAAATTGTTAATTAGCGGGTGGGCTGGAATAGCCGGGGGTCAAAATTCTTTCATTACTTAATTACTGGGGAGTTGAAACAAACTTTTGAGTTTCATAATTTTTCATAGTATTAATTAACAAGTGCTCGAATAAAGCTACATAGTATCATGTGCATTTTGGTAATATGGAGAGGAAAAATACAGAAGTTGGCTTCAGTACAAATCCAAAATTTAGTAAGCGGTGTAAGTTAGAGAAAGAGGAGGGACCGAAAATTCTTAAAACGTTATTTAGTTGGGAATGGCCGGCATATAGGTACCCAAGGGTACTTTTGTTTTTAAGGAACCATCAGAACTTTCGTCGAAACATTTATGAGCGTTTGCTTGTGAAGAACAGAGAAAAAGCATTACGTCGACGGTTACTTTCAAAAAGAATATTTATTTTCACAAACATATGCCAGGTACCTATAGCTGCCAAAGTCAATGAACCTGATGCTGTTGTGTGAGAGTCTGAATATTGGCAATCAGCTGCCTGAATTTGATGTGTGTAAAATTACCTGTTCAGCAGCCAGTTGTGTGAAATTTCGAAAGAATGCGTGGGGTTTCCAGGATATTGCAAATTATTTCCAAAAGAGGACCCAGGATTTCGAAGTGCTGTAAATGGAAATTAAGGTTTTTAACACAAGATTGCTTTACTTCAACCGTTTATGAATTGGTAGATTTGAGTCACTGAGTCAGTGGTAATAAAAAGTCCTCATTTGGCGCCTCACTCATTGTGTATAAATCCTATACTTCGGGTGAGAGTCGCCTAAAATGGCCCGTCCCTTGCTCAAGAATCCCGATTTCCTATCTTTTGTCAATACACCCAGTATTAAGATGGGGTTGCCTAAAGGTTACCCAATACTTTTCCCAAACAGGGGATTATCATTCAAGCGTTGGATCTCGTCTGCGTAGAAATTATCTGCTTCCATATTATGGTACTTGGATTCAGCCTCAGAATTACTTGCAGATATCGGCTGGGGTGAGCAACCTCGAGCAAGAATGATACATCGGGACGGGAAGGGGCAATTTTCTTACAGAAGGAAAACAGATGCATGACAGCAAATGATGAGTTTATTTGTAATTAATCATGCATATAAAGCAGTATGAGTTAAGAACAGAACATATTAACGGAAAAATGCTAGAGATTCAAACTGTGAAGTGTCCGTAGCCACTCCGCGGAAAATTTTCTCAAAACATTACATTACGAGTTAGATTGTTTTCATAGAGAAGGTGAGTTAGCACAGTAGCGAAACGATGTGCTACGTTGCCTTCCATACATGTGATTGAGGTTCCGATGAAGGCTATGCCAAACTATACTTTACTTTTCCAAAATACTTCAGTAAACGTATTTTTCAAATTGAATGCAGCAAGGCGCTTCAGCTTACATTAAGCTAAAAATAGGTTGAATGTAAGTGCTCAAAAAAGCTTCCATTCTCTCGACTGTCTGACTGACAATCAGTGCAACGATTCACATGGCTGTTGATAATCCGACAAAGAAATGAAAGGCAGATTGACTTAACACTACACTTTTCTGTCACCACAAATAATACAAATAAGTAAGAGTAAGTAAATAAACAATTAATTGGATCTCGTTCTGAGTTTTGTCTCTACACCCCTCGTATCACAGCATAGTTTTTTGAAGTGACTATGTCAACAACAAGCCACACGCTTTTTTATAAAGAACCTAGCTCAGGGCCTACCTCCTAAAGGTCCAATGTTAGGACCTCTGATAATCAAATAGTAGTTCCAAGCTGAACTTTTGCCCTTAATAAAAGATGGACCAATGACTGTAATGGACAGCAAAACTGGAAACGACGTTTTCTATGGATTTTGTGTTTAGTGGTATAAGTTCTTTACGTCTTCGGCTTTCTACATGTAGGCTGTATATAAACTGGTTCCTTATGAAAAAAAGCATTACAACCATCTCTCTGTACACCTTCCCGCTCAACTGTGTGATGCCAAAGCTCTACACATAACACTGGAAAGAGAATCGAAACATTTTCCCATTACTCGGGTTTTTAAATTGGTTCCGAAGTAAGGGTTTCAAATAATTAATTTTATTCTAGTTTATGTTCATTCACTAACGCTAAATTCCGAAAATATCATTACGGTGTAACTGTAGCAAAAGGGAGATTGTGGTCAAAATTTGCATTTCGGGGCACTGCCCCTGTTCTCAAGCTATGTGGCTGCTTTAAATCACTGGACTTGAACTTGCTCTTTCCCAGCTACTGCCACCAGAGTCACTAAGTCATTTGTGTAAAAGCTATGCACTATCTTGTATCACATTGTTGTTGACGTGATACCACAAAACTGCTCTCAAAATATATGTTGAACTGTTAACTTAAAAGACTGTCCTTGTGAATCCATAGATCTTGACAACTAGCCTCTCCGAGGTCTACAGACGCACAAAAATTTTATTCGTCTTGTTTATACATTTCCATTTTCAAGAGATCTTTTTCTACGTCTGCTGTAAGCCAACTTTCCTTGAGACCCCGTTTACACGATGTCGTAGCATGGCAGTATGAAACCGTGCCGGCATGGGTAAATTTGGACTTTTTCTCTACCCGTTTACACGATACCGGCATGATATCATGTCGTTTTGGTACGACAATGGCTGTGACGACACGGTAGACTTTTATTGTGGACTTGTTTTATTGTTTTATTGACTGCTTTACAGTTTTATTGCGAATGCGACACGAAATCATGCCGTCTCCTTGTCAGTATGACCGTTTACACGGTGCCGTTATCATTCCAGCATGAACCTGCTCCAGCATTGTAGACGTCGTGTAAACCGGGTCTGAAAAATAAGACAGTATCAAAAACCAGGATTAAAAGTGACAGACTTGCATGTATGTACTCGTTAAACCATTTTTCAGATTTTCTCACGCTGAAGGATGCGTCATATACCATCCTCACCTTTGTTGGAATAACTGCGTTAACTTACCAAGATGACAGCCATGGACACGCGTTAACGCTGTTGGGGAACAGATTAAAAACTTTGAGCAGTTTAGTTATAAGTGGAATATTTCGTATTAGGGTATTAAAGGATATTTCTCTGCAAAGAACAGAAACTAAGATTATCTTATTATCTTATTATTTTATTACCTGGCGTTAGGTCTAGCAGTATGCTAAGACTTCGATCATATATTGCACGAGTAATTGAGATGTCGGGTAGAAAATTTCTCTGAGGCTATTATCCATCAAAGGTTAATAACACTCATCTTTAACCAATGAAATATAATGAAATTCCTGGAAAGCAACTGATTATGAAGGTTTGAGAAGTCCATCTAGAAACCACTAGAACTTTCCAGAACAATATAGAATGCTGTAGAATACAATAGAAGATTATAGAAGCTTTTAGAACAGAACGGAATTAAAAGGAACTTTCTAGAAGCTTCTTGCAAATGTTACATCAGCATTGTTCCTGTAGCACAGGGAAGGTTTCTGGAAGGTTCTAGATATACATAGGATTTTCTAGATGGTTCATGGTTCTTATGAGCTAACGGCCGGCCATACCCAGAGAGGAGATGGGCACCACTGGGTTCTTTGCTTATTGAAGCACAATGATGACAACAATCACAAATCCCATACCGGATCGGTTGAGGCTTCGGTCAACAACGACCGCGCTGTCCATTGATGGGAGCCAGGGTGGAAGTTATAAGTGGGCCACTGGCTCTCAGACAAGATTGAACCTACCGAAGATGACTTTTACATCGGCAACTCATTGACAATTTCCAGGAACAAGCAAGCAAATTCTCAGAAAAGATCAACGAAGTGGCGTTGGAAGTTGTTGGAAAACGACGAAGTAAGAAAAAGCCTTGGATCACACCTGACGTGATCGACGCAAGACGCAAGCTTAAATGACGAAGGTTTGAGAGTTCTGCAGACATGGACATGTACAGAGAAGCCAACAAGAACGTAAAAAGAGAGATGAAGAATGCCAAAGAGAAATGGATTACTGACCAGTGTGACATCATTGATGGGAATTTGACAACAAACCCAAAAGTAGCGTTTGAAACAGTGAGGAAACTGACTGATAAACCAAAAGCTGCTAAAACCAATCTCATAAAGAGCAAAGATGGAACGCTGCTTTCAGCTACCGAAGAAGTGACCAAGATGGAAGGAATACTGTGAAGACCTGTACAACTGTAAAACAGACAAAGACGACCAGTTACAAGCAAGTCCTGGTGAGGCCGCCCCGCCAATTCTGATGTCTGAAATAGAAAGTGCAGTGAACAGTCTAAAGAAAAACAAGACACCAGGAATTGACATTCCAGGAGAACTACTAAAGTATGGCGGAGGGGAAGCCCTCAAGGTGCTACACAGCTTGTGTAACAAAGTCCTGGAGAGTGGCATCTGGCCAAAGGACTGGATTCAATCGATTATAATACCTATTCCAAAGAAAACAAGCAAGAAATGCTCAGATTACAGGACAATTAGCTTGATTAACCACCCGAGCAAAGTCCTGCTCAAGGTAATACAAAGAAGGTATACAAGAGTCAGCTCTTGATCAGTGTCAGGCAGGGTCTCGAGCAGGACAAGGAACAGTTGAGCAAGTATGCAATCTGCAGATTGTCTGCGAAAAATACATTGAAAATGGCATGAAGGTCTACAGCAACTTCATTGACTATAAGAAAGCCTTCGATCTAGTGTGGCATGATGCTCTCTGGGCTGTCCTAGAAAAACATGGAGTTGATACCAAAATAATGTCATTCTTGAGAAACCTGTATGCCAACACCGGAAGTGCAGTGAGAGTTGACACCTACTTGAGTGAATTCTTCAAGTGCAGCATTGGAGTGCGTCAGGGATGCGGCCTTTCACCCATGTTGTTCAATACATTCCTTGAAGAGCTGACCAATTCTATGGTGACATTTCTATCCAAGGGAAACAGCTAACCAATCTTCGCTTGCGGATGATATTGCTCTACTAACTGCATCAGCCAGCAGTCTCAAAGACCTAACTCTGAGACTGGACGACATGTCAAAGAAGATGGGGATGGAGATAAGTGCTGAAAAAAGTAAACTGCTGGTAGTTGGTGCAACCACAGAAAGAATTAAAGATAGTGTTGATGTAGGAGGAAAATCATTGGAACAAGTGCAACATTTCAAGTACCTGAGATGCATTATCCGCGAGAATGGGAAGTCAACTGTGGAAGTATGCAAAAGAGTAGGCATGGCAAAAGCAGCAATGACCAAACTGTCCATGATATGGAAGCCAAACAGATAACCTTTCCGGTCAAACTGCACCTCCTAAGATCTGTGGTGATATCAGTACTTTTATATGGGTGCGAAGCCTGGACATGCAAAGAGGAAATCAAGGAGAAAGTCAATGCTTGTGAAATGTGGTGCTACAGGATGATGCTAGACGTTAAATGGACAGACAAGCAGACGAACGAATCGACCAGGCAGCAAGTGGGAAACATGGCAGGCAGTGCACAGTGTAGGATTCTGGAGATAGCAAAAGAGAGAAAGAAGCGATTATTTGGTCACGTCACAAGACATCCAGACGACCTTGAGCTGGCCCATACAATCATGCATGGTCATGTTCCTGGAAAACGAGCTCGGGGTAGGCCGCGACGAAAATAGACTGATGACATATTTCGGTGGACTGGCGTGCGTGTTGCAGAAGCTGCCCGGGCATCATCCTCAAGATGTAGGTGACGTGACATAAGTCATCAGAGTGCGTCCAGGGACCACCACGGTCTTTGACGAAGAAGAAGAAGAAGAATATGAGTAGAAATTGACCGAAGGTCTATAGGTTCAAAAGGAGAAACACGTCACTATACAAGGAGACTTGTGTAAGAATAAACAAATATGTTTAAAATTATTGTTAATTATCCTTATAGATTAATGAAGGTGGTAGCAAATATCCTGAAAGGGAATCCCAAGTTTGTTCCACAAGCAAACTAAGAAGCTTCGCTTAAACTTATAGGTCTTTGAAGTTTTAATAGGAAGTAAGTAACTTATCGTGTTCGACAAGAATGGTGTAGCCTTGTTTTGTTCTGTCAGACAATTAGGAGCAATCGTTAAAACAGTGCACCAGACGTTGCAAGCGGGAAAAGCAACAATGCAAGGCATATGACACTTCGGAATGAAGTGGAGGCATAAATATGTGCAATGGGACAGAACTGATATAGGAAAACACTACACGTGACGCCTGATTTACCATAACAACATAACAACAAAGAAAGACTATTTCACAGAATGGCTGTTTGCTTCGAATTGATTCCTCTATCAAGAATTGGCTTATTCTTTTTAACTTGATTGGTTTAATTGTAGTAGATGTATCTCCCGTCTAGTTGAGGAATATCATGAACAGCAAAGGGTATTAAAAGAATTCCTAAAGGGTAGCACTGATGTTTGCTCTTCCATAAATGGCAACTTTGAGGCCGGATTTACTGGAATAAAACGATAGAGGGCAAGAGTTTCAAACGAGAACGCCAGAGAAAAAGGTAATGAGGAATAGTTGCTATTTGTTTTGTTTTGATTCCGCAAAATTAACGATTGTGATTCCGCCATGCATTAAGGAAATGATCGTACCTGGGTTTGTATCATATTAACGTTATTTCTGTTGCAATTGTGGTGGTAGTGGCCGTTTGGCCGCGTACCTGCCTTGATAGAAATGATCTGGGAGCTAAATTGCAACAGTAATTTATAGGGTTCTCAATATGTAAGTGAGAGACCGGAGGGGCGATTGCTGACAAGTTAGAGGTCGCTGTCAGTCTACTTTTTGTGACGATGAATTCAAGCTTGTGCGAATCACAATTTGTAAATAGACATCATGGCATAAGTGTAATGGCAATCATCGTAAGGCGTAATGTTCTATTATTTTGGAGCTGCAGGAATAATTTCCCCTTTAATTATTGTAGTTTCGTCATCCTCAACAACCCCTACTTTGATTTCCGGCTTGCGTGTGATGGACCGTGTTTTTAGATCGTTTGTTCAAATGAGCCATGGTACGTAAGTGTTTTCACATTTTGCGGTCTGATGTCCCCTCGACAGCAGCCAGTATTCTTTGTTCTGCATGTGCGCTTCAAAGCAGAATGTTCAAATCAGGGCGGGCAACATCTTCATTTTGTTCCAGATTTAAGTGGGCAGGTTGCTGTTGTGACGTTATGCTTGACAGTGTAAAAAAATAGAGTTGTTATTAGAAGCACTTAGAGAGTTTAAATCTCCGCCAAGCCAATGGAGCGAAGCTGGATTTCCATTTTTCTGAATATTTAGATAAGCTGTTTGGTAACTTGGTTTTCCTCACGAGGATTTCCTCGCTAGTTATGATATTATGAAGATATTACTAATAACAAGTTGTGGTTTTACGGAGATATTGTTACCAAATATAACCTGTACTGATAATCGTTATGGCTACTGGGTTTTCTTTCTCATTGTGGTCTTAAAGGTATAATCGAAAATTTCAAAATGATCCTGAATACAGACAGCTATCTAGTGATCTTCCTTCTACTAAAGCACACCTCTAGTGCAGGTTTTGTGAACTTATCTTTTTGCGTCAAGTTGATAACAGACGAACCAACAAACAAATAGACGGTAACGAAAACGACACCTCCTTGGCAGGGGTAATTATCACCATCGGCATTTCGAACGAAGGTGCCTAAACCGCGAGCCTGATGTTTTCTGTATTGAGTCAAACAGCTCAACAGGTATAGTTGGAACGACTGTAAGTGTCGTTGAGCACTTGTTCGTCCACCCGTATAATTGACAGGTTTTTTGTGCCTATCCATTAATGCTGTTTTTCCTAAATACAAATAGAATTAAGCAAAGTTTGTTTATGTAAAGGAGAGAAATTATATTCATAACTATGACAGATTGTATCTCACATTATTTTTGTTTCTCTCTTATTTATTCGTTAGACAATGATTCATTGACTATGCTACCCATTTTGTTTGACCTGGGCTTCCTATTTTCTTAAGTTGACACGTACTGTGGCTTTCTTAACGTGCCGTTTAGATCATGCTTACACCATAGTTTTTGGTCGACTTGCGTTTTAGTCCTCCCTAGGGCCAGTTCTCTGTAGAGGAGGTCCGTCTTCTGATGATTGGATGGACGGCATTGTTTTTTATTATTTTGATTAACCTGATAAATCGATTAGACAATAGTAAACAAACCATTTCTCTGGCTGATAGCATCTGCAGCATTTACAGGAAATACCTTTGTTTTATGTTGTTGTATATGTTGTATAGAAGCATCTGACAAGTGATAACCTGCGACATAAAAGTAATAAGGTAGGAACAAAGTCCAGGAAATACTCCTTATTCTATCGATTTCCATCACTGTCAGTAAGCAAAGCGAACTTTTGGCGTGATTTTTACAAAGATTTTAAAAGATCCTGCAGTTGTGCGGAAATGTACAATGAGAACACTAGAGATATTAAGCTTAGACAAGTTTTGCATCGACTGGCGTGGACGCGTCTTAGATTTTCATTTACGAAAGTGAAGCATCTTTAGGTTTTTGGTATTTGATGCACCACCGGTCGTCCTATTGAATCCACATAATTGACAACATGTTTAAAGGCTACAGTTACCGTAAGCATCTGATCAGATCGCGATTGAAGAACCCTTTATGCTTAGCTAATTTCTGGGGTGTTTAGTAAAGAGAAAATCTCGTCTAATTAGTCCCATTAGCGATAATTCATTCGCAACTTTCGCCTGTCACGTAGGGAACCCCTGTGTCGGACCAGTTAAGCGAAAGTTGCTGATGTCACATTATGCTCACTAAGATTCTGTCATTTGTCGCAGTCAAGTTTAAAGTAAAAAAAATATATAAATGGTCCAGATGAATTGCTTGATGAACTTTGCAAGGAAAGCTTTAATTCCAGTTTAGCAAAGTGATAAAGTACATTGAGAATAATTGTGATCTAATTTCTTCTTCAAAACGGCAATAAAGTAGAATTGTTGAATGTCACCAATATCACTTTATTGCTCTGAATGATTTTTAGCTATAGGGCTTATTCAAGACTGTGTGCCCCTTTTTCGTGTCAACGAATTGGAATAGATTAAAACAATGATGGTTAACTGAAGGGCACTTTTAAACTGAAGTTACTTTTTGTTTGGCAATGTGTACTTTAAGTCAGACTCAAAACGTAAGAAAGAAGCGAGCAATATTTCTTCATCAAAAGTCAAAGTTCCTTCCCACACCATTTGGTGAATTAGGGCGGTGACCTTCTCCGTTTCTTTATTCTTTTGGCCACACAGCTGTGCAATTACAGTGAATACTACTGTAGGGGGCTGACACGCTGGTAGCACTGTGTGTTTAGCTTCCCTAATCTATCCCGTAAGTGCTGAGTACTAAGCAGGGATGCATTATGTATCTTTTTTTTGTAAGTGTTTGGTATGACCCGGTCGTGGATTCGAACCCACGAGCTCCCCCATGCAAAGCGAGCACTCTGGCACTAAGCCACTGCTGCGTTAATATCTCTTTATGCACTGCTTTAAAACACATAAATTTGGCCCATATTACAATGGTCGGCGAATACAGCAAGCTCTTTATTTGATAGTTTGGAACGGGGACTTTTTTCAAATCGCAGTGACAAAAGTTAAAACAAGGGGGTTGAGTATTATTTGTTATGCCCTCACTGAACCATCTTAGGTGATATGCAGTTTTTTCCTAGGAGAGACAGCTATCAAGGAAACTAAATTGTATCTATAATTTCAATTTGTGAAATTCTTTTGATCACGAAAAAGACATGGTTAAATTACCGTCTTAATCCATCACTGCCAGCCGGTATAACTTCGATTGCTGGTAAACAATATATTTTATGATCTCTCAGAAATTTTAACAGTGCTGGTTAGCATTGGCAAACAAACTTCAGCACCCTCCCCGGAAACACGTATGTGAACAATCTTTTTGTGGTACAGAACTTGAAAATCGCCTTGAAAATTTGCGACATTGCGCTAAAAATATACTTAAACGCTTTTTCCGTCTGACACTCTTCAGAGTATGAGTTTTCAGAAAGGAAAGTATATGTATATGGCAATCTATTTATACAAAACATGTAGCAAAGCTAGCCAATCCTAGACAAGAAAGGAAACAAAGAAAGAGAAAATGAAGGAACAAAGCATTGTTGAAAGAGTCCAAGCGAAAAAACGAACTCTTTCTGCTTACAGAGTACTGGTTTTCTTGTTTTAATTTAGACAGACTCCAAGAATACACTAAGATGAAAGGACGATCTAGCTGTGGCAATTATCCAAAAATTCTCGTCCTTATACATTTTGGCGCATTCTGAGTTTTCTAGTAAATGTTGGATAGCAGAATCGCATGTTTTGGCAGTCATTTTCGCTTTGCAAGCGCGAGATGGCTATTCTCAGACGAAAAAAGGATGTAAAAAGTGTGTTTTCGAGCAATGTCGCAAATTTTCCAGGCAAAATCCGTATGTAAAACCGGGAATCGCCCGACCCAGTCTTAAACTCCACAATATCATCAAGACGCAGGAGTCCCTCTTTTAGGCTGACTTGACTACTTCCATGCGTGACACACGTTATCACACTGACTTCTTTGTGGCTTTTCCATCATCTTTTCCCATTGAATGGCTAAAGGCTTGGTAAGGCAGTAGTATAAACAATCCGTATTTACATCTTGCTCTACCATTAGTCACGATGTATGATCCTTGGTCGTAAACTGGTAACAAATCAGCGTTTGGTTGCTGTTTATTGCGATATGCACCTTTGCATTTCTGGTACAATTGTTGTTGCAATGATTGGGGGGGAACGTAAGGATCTGTCCAAGGTCCTTGCCAACTTGCCAGGCAGCTGCACCACAGAGAAGCTTGGCAGGTTTCTTTGGTAAAAGCTTGTTCACCAGGCTTCTAGTAGGTGATGTGCGCAGGTGGTCGTTGTACAGGTCTGCTATCGATGACTTCACATTGCTCCTTGATAATTGGCTCTAAAACATCCAACACTTGATTTGCCTCCACATATAACCTTGAAGCAGTTGCTTACAGCAAGATAGCTCATGTGATAGAGTACCGCGCTCTGCTTTTCGGCATTGACACATCTCTGACTCCGAGTAACACCAGAGTTTGAGGTTTACGGGTGAAGGAAGAAGGTCATACAGAAGAACGTAGCAGGAATGAAATTCTGCCTTGATCTATATCCTATAAGTCAGATCATGTTACCTTTTTTGGCTCCACAGCTTCCCAGCGCATCCACGTGCCTTCCTCGCTTGACCTGCTGCACTTGCTAGACAAATCTCTTCCTCACGTTCACAAACTTCAGCAACCACCATGCCTTTCACTACTGCTTTGCTGGGAAAACTACTTGACTGCTACATTTCCCAACTCTGCCCTCCCTGTTTGAACTGCACCGACAATCTCCTTCATACGAAGGCTGGATTCTGCCGCATCAGCTGATGCTGCATACCACTTTCTCGCTGTTCTGATAGTTGATTGTATATCACGTATGACTTAGTCAGGGGAGTCTCTTATCATGAAGTATTGGCTGGCTTTGGTAGCTTTTGATTCTTCTGTGAGGGATGGTAGAGGTAGAGTGAGGTCTCTTGACTTCACATAGAGATCCGCAGTAGGAAAACACGGGGGAGTGCCCGGCCACGTTTGCAAGTGTTTGATGATGAGTTGCTGGATTTGCTCAATTCGCGACAGAAATCTCATACACTTGAAGAGGCCAGGGAATTCGAAGGAGGAGGCCAAACTGGAGCGACCATGCATTGAGTTTTTCAGGCAGCGGTGTTGTGTCTATGGTCTGCAGGCCCTTGCGAGTTTGCTTCTCAACCTCAGTTCCTCGACGGGGATCTGTCAGTGGCGCAGGATATGATCCGCCAAGACTGTTCTCTAGCTGTAGTCTTACTGTGTGTATCCTGTCACCTTCAATATTGAATTGAATGTCACCCTTGATAAGGGTCAGGCTACGGTTTGTCTTTGGTTTGGACTTCATACGGGCCCAAGGTGGACAGTTAAAAAACCGTCGTAGCATTGCCTCGGCTCCTGTCTTTGATTGAACAGCGATGGTGATGTCATCCATGAAAACCGATTAGGTTGAAGTACAAGACCATCTTGAAGCAGCACTCCCTTTTTGATCTAATCTGCTCCACGCAAAATTAGTTCCATTGCCATAACAAACAGAAGAGGTGATACAACACATAATACCAATTTCAAGCGGCTGCCACAGTGTTGTGAAGTCTCAATAAGTCAAAGTATGCTCTAAGGACGATTTCGGCTTTTGATGGAATATAGAAGAAAGTCAGGGCTTTCCGGACTAGTTCGTGTGGGACTGAGCCATCTGCGTTAGTAAGGTGAAGCCACACAAGGTGCATATCTAAACTGGGCTAACTAGCTTTATAAAATCGTTGAAAGATTTTAGTTGTTCATCATTTCATTTTTCGCTGTGGGTAACCTGCAGATACAGAGGACATTCCGCTTGTATGTGTCTCCCTCAGTGACCAGATAACCAATAAAAGGAATGGACGATAAGTTGTTGAAGAATCCTTAACCGATTTCGTTTTAGGTATTTACCTTTTTAAGGAAAAGCGTTGTGTTGGAATTCAGGACAATTTGATTTGACTTTTGAGTTGTCGTAGTTAGAATCCTATTACAGTTGTTTTCGCAAGACCATCACAACTACTTCCACAATACAAAACTTGCAGCTTTTCCGCTTTTTTAGAGAGACAAACGTTGGTTGATATGTGCCTTGAAGGATTGGGTTACTTGAAATTTCTCAACTCGCACAATGTGATTGCTAATGTTTGTGTTAGGAGAAATGGATGTTGAGAACAAAAATATTGTAAAAATGTCTCCTTAATATTCATTTTAATTTTCTCCGAAAAGTATGTCATTTTTTATTGCTTAAACAGAATCGTGAATTTTCTTTCGTATTCAAATGCAAAAGGGGCACGTTTAGGTTGGACCTTATTTGTTTTACTTGAAGGGTGAGGGCTACTTCGCGGGAGCAATTTGAGGATGTTCGGTATTTAGCAGGCTATGCGGGTCGACTATTCTCGAGACCGGAGCGCCTTGGAAACAGGGTGATTTCAAGTTTTGAAAATAAAGGCGAATTTCAACGGTCTTTGTTAGTAGAAAAAAACTTGCATCGGGTGACTCATTCGCGCCCTTTCTTGTTGTCATGGGAGTTTTGTGAATCCTCAAGTGACATAAATTATTTATCTATTGTTCCTCTTTTGTCTGGCTGTAAACACATACAGTCGCCTGTATCGCTTTTGACGAACTCAAGTTACCTGTCCTTTGACCTTCAGGGTCATAAACTTACTCGCAGAGTGTCATCAGCACATACAGCATCAAGGAAATTGGCAAAAGTAAGAGTTTTCGGTTTTGTTATTTCTTATTGTGTTGGTAAGTAAACGAATTCAAAATTTTGATTGACAACAAAGGTCTGTCAAAGATAGTAAGGTGTGATCTTGTTGTTGGTAACAATGCTCGTGCGATTAGTATGGGATGTTTGATTCTGCACTGATTGCTTCATGATCAATAGAATTTCTAGTTTTCAATCTTTTGCAGGCGTACAGATTCCTTCTTAGCGCGAACGCATGGTTTTTATGTAATGAACAAAAAGGAAGCATGAGTGAATTTTGCGATTAACCACTGTGACATGATCAGACGTGTAAAGCGATCTGTCTAGCACAGGTGTTCTCGTTAATATAGTAGTGTGAATGCACTCATCTACTTGCCCGGTACTTTACATCCACAGTGCTTGATCTTAAGGCCTACTGTATCAGCAGTGTGTTGAAGAAAAGTCAGTTATTGCACCGCTGCTTATCTGGCTTGTAGTGCCCAGTTAATCGAATGATATTAATGATAATCTAATGCTAAGCAGTTGCGATTGGTACATAGCTGTACTCCGTCAACCATCTGAGATCTGAGCCAAGGACTTTAAAACGTGACGCCACTGGTTTGACTGTTGTCAAACACAACGTTACTGCTATCTTATCGAAATTTTAAAATGGTGCATTCCATGCCAACGGCAACAGCTCAGCGAGACCAATACAACTGCATGCTCAGTGTGCGTCAACTCACAGTTACGGTTAAAACATGGCGCAAAAGTCAAGTCGATGAAACACAACGAAGGCACGGTTTGCATTGCGTGCTCTTAGCTGATAGGAAAGTATGGCGATCGTCTTGAGTTTTGATTGCCTATGGCCAGACAAGTATTGTAAAGTTATTGATAGGTAATAATATTTTGTAATAAGGACAAATCGTTTTTCACTTGAGCAAATTCTATTGCTGTTTAATATTAGGTAATCACTGCACAATAATTCAATAACGCGAGACAGGTATTTAGCAAATGAAAGCGGTCTGGCTGAATTGCGGCTTACTATTTGTGGTTATTTTAAGATATAGTGCACAATGATGTGAGAAGCTAATAATCCTTACTGGAACCGAGGTCCTTTTGCCACAGATCTTTGACGATGGCTCTTTCCAAATTTTACACACCGGCGGATATTGGATGGCCAGTACGTGACAGGCGTATCTTTGGTGGGTAGAAGACACCGATTCCACTATTAATATTTTTTCCGAGTTTGCCGCTAAGCAATCCGTAGGCAACAAGTAATTAATAACCATGAGCTTTCTTGCTTCAGTCAGCCAATCGTTTTCATAGTACGGTCCAATAGTGTCTCAGGGATCTCAGAACTAAAGCCTTTTTCCACTAGGCAAATCTTTTTCCGCGAAGCAAATGTTTGCGAGGATACGCATGCGTCCATGGATTCAAATTTTTTCTGGCGAAAAAGGCGCAAGGCAATTAAATTTCTCCAAGAGTGTCACAAGATATCCATGACCAAAACTCACACCAACAATAGCAACAGGAGAAACATCGCTGAAGAAACTTTGGTCTCATATAGTATCAACAATTATTGGTACTTTATGCTTTAAGAGTACAGGCGTTTAGAGAAAACGAAAGGTTCTCATTGCTCGGTTCTGAGCCTTTTTGTCGTGGTACCAACACTTTTTCTTCTGGAAAAATATTCTTCATTATTCAGTCTGAGTTCTTTGAGCAAATGATACTTGCCCTTTGCCTTATATAAAATATTTTTCTATACTTCTGCAACCGTCTTTCGGCGCTCCCCGGCAGCAAAATTATACTCATTAATCGAGATTTTAGCACCAGTAGATACCATGGATTTCCAGCCGCCATCTTCCAAGAATGTGCAATTTAATACTCCAATCGTCCCAAACATATTCGCATTTTGTAACACCGTCTTTAGAATAAAATCCCCGTAAATCGCATCAGTTTTTGTGATCGTCTAGTGATAACCTGTCATTTTTTCCTTTCTGAGTCTCTGTGTTAGTCAATTGAAAGCTAAGAATGTTATATTGTATTATATATATTATATTATGTTATGTTATGTTATGTTATATTATATTGTCTTCTGCTCAAAATTGTCTTTGTTTTGATCATGCGGTAACGTGTGTTAATGATATACTTCAACGTTGGTTTGATCATGTGAGGAGTGTGAAAGAACATTTTTATGCTTCAAACCCACTGGATGCAGCAGCAACAACAACAACGCGGGCGCACAGGACTAAAAGGCCCCACTACGTTGGCCAACAATACAGTAACGTATTAGTAATACATTAGAATTTCCAATTGCAAGCACTATCGCATATCATGTAAAGAATTTAAGATACAGAGAGTATGTGCAGGCCTTTTCTTTTGTTGCGGGCGGGCGGGCGGTCGGCCTCGCCCTCGTCGAATGATTTTCGAGCGCTCTTGACCACCCTCGCAAAAACGTGTTTCGCCCCCATTTTGTTTCTTTAGTTTCTAAACTATCTGATTTGTAGCCATCCATTTTAGACAAAGACAAAAGCGATAATGATAATGGCCTGTCACCAAAAAAGGCTTCCGCCAAACTTTTTTGACATTCTTTTCGCCAAAGTGGACAGTTCATCGATCGTTTAGTCAGTATCATCGCATAGTCCATTAATCGCTTAGTCTACCATCGCTAAGTCTGTATCATCGTGTTTGTTTCTGGAATCGAATTTCCGTGTGGTCAGGCCAATACAGTAATATCTTGGAGGCTGTCTGCGATAAAAAATTCTTTGAGGGGTGATCGCCCTCCTAAGCTTACCAAGGTGGGCGATTTACCGCCCTGGTGACAATTTCTATACGAGAAGGCCTGGGTATGTGTTATGAATATTTCTACCAAATGTCACTGAACTGTGTGGCGCCCTTAATAAATTGAAAAAACTATTACCTATTGGAATGGTGAGTCGTGCAGCTGCAGTTTCTGTAGAACATTAGATATTTTTTGTGACTTATTTGTGAGTTATTAATGATAGGCAATAGTAGGTGAACGAGCTTTTATTTCAGTTAAGTATTTCCCTTCAAATGATTTGTAAGTTTCAAGTTGGTGTTAGCTAGCTCTACTTTATAGAACACTCAAGTGATGATGATCTAATTTTTAGATTTCTGGATTTGAACAACATATTTCCTTGAAAATATATTTTAGAATAACCCCAAATGTTAAATTTTATGCAGATATAAAAACAATTATTAGAAATATGCCAAATAGATAGTCAATTCATTTCTTCTCAAAGCACTGTATTTAAAGCTTGGTTTATGATTGTAGGAACTAAACCGTTAACACAGCAGTGTCTATAAGACGTCTTAAATATTCCAGTTGTCATATCTCAGGCAATCCCTGTCACATTGGAATGAAATTTGAATAATTTGTTACTTTTGTTTAGTTCTTTGAGAATCCGTAATAAAAATTAAATTCTAAAAAGAGATGTTTCATGACATCACACTTTTACTACTATTGTTTTGAAGCCAACATAAAGTAATTGAATAATTGTCCCACACCGGAGTGCGCCATAATGGCCAACCTCATCAGCCCGCATGATCACAGAGCATACGAAAACTTAGTGACGAAGTCTCAGATTAAGAATAAGGACATATCCATTAACCGAGTTTTAGAGGTGAATAGGAAAAAGATAGATAAGATAGAGTAAAGTGCAAACATCGAACTTAACCTCAAGTCTCTTCTCAAGAACTGGCAGTTCTCTTTGACTTGAAGGTCGATAGTACTGCTGTTATTCTGTTGATTTACGTGTCTCTATGGTTTTTTTTAGTGAAATGAGGCCGTGGAGGTCATTTCTCACATAGCAACGTGACAGCGCACTTACTGAAAGAGTCTCCAATGTTCGATAAAACCAGCAGCATGGATAGGGTGTCAACACCAGTTGTTACTGCAAAAGAGAATCTTTTTTCTAGTGCAAGTATGAAGCTGTTACTGCATCAGGTGGAAATGACTAAGAAGATTGGCATTGGCCTATCGTTGACTTTTGTTGTCGTTTTTCCTGTGCTGTTTGATATGTTAGCACGCACCTGCTTACCTCTACCGGATTATATAAAGCATGCAAAACTTTTAAATCAAGTAAGTAATGCATACTTTTATGTGTGATGGTACTATTCTTTTTGATAGACCGGTACGGACAACTGATTATTTTTGCCTTTACTTCGCCCATGGTTGTAGTCAGAGCTATATCCACGGTGGAATGGGTGTCTGTAACCCTCCAATTTTGAGTTTATGATCCATGAGATCCATACAGAAACGCACTTTGGAAGTTTAAAGAGCTTGTGACATACGATTTCCGTAAAACTCAGTCTCCGGCCCGACCCCACGCGACGCCACCAGTTTCTTGGTCTGCGTGCAGCTTCGACTTAATAAGTTAACAGGGGACGTTATTCACTAGACGATTTGGTAAAGCTGTATTAGCCACACCTATGGACGGATTTGTATACGGCTGTTAATAATTCGCGAAATTCAACTCACTGAATGCATAGCAAAGTAAAGAGCCAGTTTGACCCATTAAAGTTGTTGAAGTATCATCTCATATTTTTCATCGCTCACTTCCACTTGCACTTATCACCGTAAGCTGCATCAGCTGCGACTGGCATCTGACACTTGCCGCATGACCCCGCCACCGAAATCGGTTCGCAGCCATTTGCCGTGCCACTTGTATCGGATCCTACCAGTTGGTCGTTATCAGGTGGCCAGAATTGAGATCTTCCACTACATGGCGCGACCACGGCAGCTTCGGTCAGTTGCTTGGCATCCGCCAGTGTTGTAGCAATAGCTGACTGCTGCCGCAAAGTCCACGTTGTTGATGAAAAGCTGGGTATCATTTTGCGTTTCTCCAATCTACGCTAAATCGTCAGCGTAACCCGTGTCCATCGCGCAAACCCATCAATAAGGATAACAACATTGAAAACAGCTTTCGCAAGAGTCCAGTCCAGAGCGATGTTAATGAGAGACGGAGAAATGATACAACCCTGTTCCACACCGGTGTTGACTTGAAATTAGTGGCTATCGTTACCATGCACTCGCATTGCAGTTTTGCTGCTGTCGTACTGGGATTTTCCGCAGGCTTTCGATGCCTCGGCGGGAATGTTGCCGGTGCCTGTTGCCTTGTGTGATTTTAAGCTAGCAATGGTACGCCTTATTTCCGCAGCCGTTGAAGCGTAGTCATAGATCAAAATCACCTTCTCATCGTTGAAGGATCCTCATTTAGATGTGCAGTCATGTACAGAGGAGAAGAGTGTCGTAATACGTCGTCATCAACCGTCTTGTGGCCATTGTTGCTCCAATTAAATTCTGTAATGTTACTTTGAAGAAATGGAAGTAGAAACAGTCTAATATCGAGCTGCCGATTTTGCAAGTAGGTGCTCGGCCAAGTAAGCTAATAGGTCACCGGGGTGACTACTAAATCTTCCCTTTCGCAGCATACTAACCCCAGCCCCTCTTAGGAGTCACCGTATGTATGCATGCGTTGCATATAGGCATCGTGCGTAGACTTAATCTATACATTGTTGTAGGCATCGCGTCCGGCTTGAGGTATAAAGAGAACATGATTTTCGTGTCTTTTTGTACAATCCGAACCTGTAAAATTCCTTATTCACCTATATAGTAATGCTTTCTATTGCGTTCTGTTGGATAATTATAGAATACTCAAGTTGCAGATATACGATCACCTTATATCAAGACATTTGCGTATTACACTACAACAGACCAGTGCCTTCCTGATCATTTTATGGAAAGTACCATCGTAGGGAATGGCGATGATCGCGATGTTTATGTTGTATCTTTGAAGAAAAAATGCAAGAAAGATAAAATACCCTCTCACGTGACATACATATATGATCCCAAGTCTACTTGGAGCACCGGAAGAAATAGGATCTTTCAATATGTCAAGAGACGTGAGTATCGTTACATGTACCATATTTTCTTCGATGACGACATTGAATTGCAATTAACGACTCATCTTGCAAAACAGATGAAAAGGAAACGGATGTCACCTGATGCTGTGATAGATTCAGTTATGGACACTGTACATCACAGTCGACAAGTTAAGAAGGTAACAAACTCAACACCGTGGCGACTTTTTGAACAATCAGTTGTAATGTACCATCCAGCTGTCGCAGTGGCAAATTTTAGACATTTGGAAAATCGAGAAGAACAGGAAAAGAGGTGGAGTGATGTATGCAGACACAAAACTAAGATGCCGTCCGTAACTCCGACTTTTTGTATCGATACAAGTTTGGTCAGTATTCATGAAGAGGCACTTCTGTTGCTGATGCCTCTCCCAACAATTCTGCATCACTGGTATTCTACAGCAGCTTATTTCGTCTATCCTGCAAAGTCGATCTTATACAGGCAGTGCATTGCTGTTTGGGATGTTTCAGTTACTAATACAAAGACAAAACCTTCGCCTGGCGTAAAAGATTTGTATGGTTTACGTCATTATTGGAAAACGGACCAGGCCAAAGTAATTCTCCCCCTTTTTGAAGAGAAGGACCGAGTTCTTCCACTATTCAGTTCAACCAGTAATGAATGGAGGGACTTTTTGTTTGCAGACAAAGGCGTCTGTACAGCTCCAATTAGATTTCCAGTTAATCGTTTTTATGCAGTCACTCCAACAGCCTAGGCACCTCTTGGTGCATTTGGGCTGGAACGCCCACCGTATCAGTTCTTTGTTGATTGGCGAACAAGGCAGCGTTGACACGGCATCCATAGAATTCTGTTTTCCCGTCGACGATTTTGTTGGTATGTAATTAGTTCTTTCGTACATACTCATTTCTGTAGAAAACACTTTCCATTTCCATGAGTTGATTGAAGTATAATCGAACCTCGAATAGCGGCTACCTCCCGATAACGGCCAATAAACTTCAGTCCCAAACGCTTTCCCATACTTTTGTCTATATGGCGGACCACGAAATAACGATCAGCTCCCAATAATAATAGTAATAATAATAATAATAATAATAATAATAATAATAATAATAATAATAATAATAATAATAATAATA
>JANTCA010022422.1:0-23482 GCA_024741275.1 Chironex yamaguchii
AGATAGATAGATTGATAGATTGATAGATTGATACATTGATAGATTGATAGATGAATAAGTCGGTAGATGGCTAGATGTTTTTGCTTGCTGTTTGTTGGGGGTAAATTCACACGTTTATATTTTGTGTTATTTAAGGCATTTATAATAAGTATGTGATTACAAGTGCGCTGATGTAGTAATAAATGATGTATTCTTTCATTTCCTTTTTCAGTGTACCTGGTGCTGGTTACTTCAATGAGGACGATGTGCCTGATTTCATGGTGCGATACAATGAAGGGACAGGGTTTCCGGTTTATTACCACTCTAATGTAAGTGAACAAATATTTACTTTTTTGTTTAGTTTGGAGAAAGGTATGATAGATTTTCTAATAGTACATTCTCAAAGTAAGGAATCGTCGTACTAGATTGGCCTTCTAATGTCTTGCTAACTGTACACAAGAAGTGTGGTCTAGAATATGTTGTATTTTAATTAGAAAGGTATATTACACGATGTTCCTAAACAAAGAAGTTACTTCACCTTGCTAGCTTGCACGTCCAACCCGTAGACAACTACACATGAGCAGAGAAGCAGCCCAATGTAGTATATGATATGTTTCAGTAGTACATAGGAAATGAGTAAGCGAATTCTTGTTTGATATTGTATGTTGTTTGTGGACTGAAAGGCTAAACACAAAGCATTCTTTAAAGCACTTTTGGCTTGTAAAGTTTACTTAATTCGTTAAAAGCATATGCGTTCCTGTTCGGTCGTGCTGCCCTTTTTCAAGATTTCAGTGAATAGTAAGCGTAGAGGCAATGTGATTGCATTGTATGCATAAATAGAGCAGGTTACTTCAGTTTTGTTTCTTCAAGCTGTTTGACAAAAGTTGACTACAAATACTTAACCTTAAGATGGAATCAAGTCAAGTTGAATACAACATGTGATGCTGATATGGTTGAAGTCATGTACTAGGAAGTGAACAGGTTACTGTACGCAAGGAACGTACTTAAGGAGGGATTCTTTGGGTATCAAAACCTTTATGCCTTTATGCTTACCCCCTGTTTTTGTGTACGGTATGTGCCTCATCAAATATTTGCCCCCTGTACTACTAAGATTGAAAATAGAGTTCCATGATTACGCGATAAGCTCGAGATGTGAAACATGCTAGTTAAGCTTTTTGTGTAATTCCTTGCAATAGATTCTTTCCCACTTGAAAAGGCATTGTGATTTTTATTTTTGTCAGATCCAGGGCAACGAAGGTATGAATCTTGCATCTGTTATTTGCTGAGTAAATATATGGTTTTTAAAATGGAATTTAAAAACTTAATAAGCTCATTCTTTTATTTTAGTTGACAATTTTAGATGGCAAAACTGGAAAATATTTGACATCTCCTTACCTAACATCAGGAGCAGCTAATGATTCACCGCTGTCTGTAAGTGTCGAAGGACTTGGCAATGACCTTTATGTGTATTGGATCGCTGATTGTCTCGGGCATGAGGGGGAAGGTGGTGAATTTCATTTTGTCAAAGGAACCAATGTGCACGAACAAAGCAGAGCAGACACGTGCAGCCTGCGTTTCAATACCAAAGGGTTTAGCAAAGTACTGGTGATGAACCGAGAAACAGGATTCCCTGGAGTGACTCTCTATTATTCAGGTAGGAGACTATTTGGCTTTGATAAACTGTTCGCTTAAACATCTCTGAGCATCATTGATGAATAAATGAAATATTAAAGTGTGTAAGTTCATATCTTAATATGTGCATAATAAAAGTGAATGAATGAGCAAATTATTAATTCGTGCATTTTCCTGTGTCTTGGTATTTTTCTTCATTCAATTTGCAGTTTATTTGGTTTTCTTATGTTTTCCCTTCACATGTTTAAGTAAGTATTGATAAGGTCTGAGCAAAAAGTACGTAAGATAGGTTCTAAATACGTTTATTTTTGTAAAGGTTGATAGAGTTTGCTGTCACTTGTTCCTTTCATACGTAACCATGTATCAATCCTTGCACACCTTATGTTTCTCAAAGGGCATGTTACGTTTCCTTAAAATTTCCCACATTGTGTATCGACATGTTCTCGTAGGCTTTGAATTTTATTGAATACTTGGCGTTTTCTTTTCGTATTTACAGCTGTTGGGGTTTTGCTACATATGTCTTTTGCTTATATTCCCTTGTCTGTCTAAGCATACCAATATCCAAGTTGGTGGGAGGTACAGGATTGCTCATCTGGGTTGACTTCAGTAAATATTTACAGCAATTTTGAAATACGCGAATTGCGAAAGGAAAGTACCCTTGATTTAGAAGCATCATAAGTGTATGATTTTCCAGGAAATCAGTCTTGACATAGTTGTTTGAATCGTAGAAGGATTCGAGTACTATGTAGTAGTTTTTCTCTTGATTAGAGATGGTGCGGAAAACATGTTGGTCAATACTTTATTTCGATTTTACAAACTTACATTGTATTTTTCTTTTGATTTAGAGGATAACTTTGATTTAGAGCATAAAGGTCGACGATCCTTTAAAGACCTAAAGAAGCGACATATAGGTGTCCCAGACCATGGTGGATTTCAGAGGATAATATCCACTGGAACGTTAGCAACGCCAATTGTTGAAGCTGATGAAGACGGCAGTACAATGAATGCAATTGATGTGGTTTTTGCAGTATTTTGGTCATATCCAGCAAAAGTTCGTTTGATGGTTGAGAAAGTTTGGAAATGTGTTCAGGATTATCGAAAAAAAGCGGCAGCCGGTAAGCACTTTATTGAACTGTTAGAAAAAATGGCTCACTTTTGGCTGTTGACATCCCTTTTGCTGTTTTCACACGCCCATCTTGTTATCGCCATCTACAACCATTTGCGTGTGTTGCAAGGAAAGGCAACAGTCGTTCAGATGCTTGGCCCTTGAAAAGTTTTTTGTGACCAACCCTTGCAAGCTAATGTCACCAATTTTATTGTTTAGTGGAGTATCCTTGCAAAAGTGGAGTATGTCTTGTTCCTCATCCCCTGCATGGATTCGCCGCTGCCTGTAATCTTTTCTTGTTTCTGAATTGCTTTTCGTTGGCGCCGTTTTGAATTACTTAAGTAATACTTCTGTTGATTTTATCCTAACGTAGCAATAGGAGAAAGTAATTTTACTCCTGAGAATACTGTGTCCGTGGTTTTTGCATGCGGACTCTCAAATACCACTAAAGAATAAGATAGATTTGATATTAATTGCCCGAACTCAAACGACAAGAGCAGTGTTCAGATTACACGGTAAATTAATTTTATCTTTGTGCTGATAATATATATTCTTGCACGTAATTGTTAAGTGATGTCATGAACTGAATTCGGTCGCCGAAAAAGACAGGCCTTCTTCACCTGCCTTAGGGCCTTTTTTTAGACCTACTGCTATCTACTGTATTTGAATGTAAATTATAGTGAAAATCATGTTCGCTGTAAGTGTCTGTTGGATCTAGAATGTGTGATTGTGTTCACGTCACGTTCACAATAGCATTTATGAATGCGTCGTGATATGTTTCCATCATGTCTACCCCCATCTTCAGCACAAGAAATATAATCAATTATCCTTGATCTTGCTTTTCTAGGGAAACTTCCAAATAATATCGACCTCGACAAAAACAGAAAGGCTGGCCATTTCGATGAGGGAGATACAGCGGTTGACTTTTGTTTTAAAGCACATAATGTTTCAGAAAGTGACAAAAATCGATTGTACAACAGTCAGTCGAACTATGATCCGACTAATATCCATATGGGCAAAATGACGGTATACCGATACCGTATCGAATGTTTATGCAAGAATTTACCTCCAGGTAAAAGGTGTGGAAAAATCTTGCCTGTTGAAGAGCAGGGCTGGGGTGGTTATATGGGATCATTGGCGAATGGATATTTCAATGAAAATTCAGGTATATGGAGTCGTCGTGTTCATTCACACTCATAGAGGCACCTTGAAAACACAGGGCGAGTTTAGAAATACTGGTACTGCTGTGCAGAATGGCTGATATCCTCTTGTCGGCCATAGAACATAACTGATGTTAATTATCGAGAAAATGAAACTTGGTCTGTGACTTCATCGTGTAAGTTCTTTTTCTGTTAATTCTTTCGTAGTTAGTTTTGGTGACAGAAACATTTTCAACCTTAGGGGTCACGCAATTGCATTTACAAGTTTCTGTTTCATACAAATTATGCCACTCAAAGAGAATAATTCCAGTCGTCTGAAGAGGTGTAGTTATTAACAGTATAGACGAAGATATTTAATTTCCCGAAGCAGCATTGTCATTTATCTCTTTTCTGTTATATATTTGTAATGATAAACAACAATACTTTTTGTAAACCTTGAAACAAATAGTCATGTAGTAGGGAATAAGTTGAATCAAGGACATAGAACAAAATAAGATAAAGTAAGATGGAAAACATCACTGAGGAAAAGTAATCTATTAAGGTGAAGAACATATTGTTTTGTAGTAGGTACGTTAGTTGCAGAATGTGTATTTGAACGTTGATTAGGATACGAAGGTTTGTTAAAGGTATGGAGCACTCCGCTACATCCCGAACCGTCGATGCTTTTTAAGCCTTGCGAGCTTTACTTTTTGTGTTTTCCTTCGCCCGTAGAAGTTTTTAGTCATTCTACACAACTCGGTGTTGTTAAACTCTTGTTGTAAATTGTTTGTAATTTTTTTCTGTTGCGTTTGCCCGCAAAAAGGGTACTTTTAGTTTTAAGTTTTATTCAGACAGTGGAGTGCTCAGAGTAAGAATTTTTAGTTTACACCTTTGGGACTACCATTTGTCGCAGCGGGATTTGGCGGAAGATATCTCCTCGATATCTCCTACATCCGTCCTCCTGAAGGGTGTATTACGCAGATAAGATCAGGAATGCAGTTTACTAATTTCATCCTTGTCTTGATCGAATCAGTTGACGCCATAAAAGACAAAGTTTATTATGTCTTGACTATTAACGGATGTGTTTGTGTGAAAAGTTACATCCAGTAACTGATGTAGTCGTCTTGTGGTTCAGAAATTCGTTTTCATATAAAGTCGAAATACCTATAGTGGACACCTGCTGTTCCTGGAAAATATGTCCACTATTACCAGGTGTCCGTTACATAGCATGTCCGCTATAGAGAAGAGGTTGACTGTATTTTTAATTTGTTGGTGTTTGCTCAGAGTACATGTGTCACAGAGTTCAATCGTATAAAACTCTATTTCTAGCTTACGTTTTGGAAGAGCAAACATTCTTAATAATCCTGCATGCTTTTATTGGAAATTAATATGACTTTTCTCACTTGTGTGTACGGAAAACCTGTGTTGTTTGGTGGGATTGTTGAAAATTTTGTCAGAAAAAACGTGATCCATGACAGGTTTCCATATAATCCTAACTGCTTGGAAGCTGCCTTCGATAAATTTACGATTGCTTTACGGTTTCCGTGATTGATGTTATATGTGGACTAAATTTGTGATTGGACATAGGTAACTTAGTACCTTGTTACCATAGAATGTATTTACAGTTATTCAAAAAAAGAATGCTGATTGGACAGTCCGTATCACATGGACCAGAGGGTTAAAAGAGCTCTGATGGTGTATCGCAGATAAAATTCATTAAAAATGAACAATGGCTAGTATCGGAACTGGCTCTAGTTCTTTAGACAATGCCCTCTTGGAATATCACCGTTGCATTGACTACGTATCGCAGATATCGTGAAACTAGTGCATCCATTGTGTGTTTTGTCAATGCGTTCCAGACTGTTTCTAGGCAGATTCCATTATATCGTCCCTTAGAGCAAGTTTGAGTTTGGAATTATAATGATATTATAAGCTACATTGTTGTACGGTGAAGGCGATAGTGCAAAAATTCAATCCATTATGCTCGCTCAAACGTTTCATTGTAGCATACTCGGCTTCTAATGTGTTTTGACTTTGAGATCGAAATAGTTGTTTTGCGGCAAGTATAGTATAACTTACATTTTTGTATCTTCCCTAGTGAAGTATTGACGTTTCGAGTATTCCTTCAGCTATCATTTTATATTAAATGTCTGGACTTAAGTCCGCAAATCGATTTCGTATTTCATGTGAAATAGTACCAAGGAAGAGAAAACTCAATATTTTGATACTGTTTACGGTAGGGCCATACAAGACAAATGTGTATTCTCATCAAGGGTAAAAGAATATATTTTTAAGGACTTGTGATCTTGTAAATAGATTTTGTAGTAGATCATTGTGGAAATTGATTAACAAACTGGACTTTGTAGTGTTGATTTTGAATACTAGGTTTAGTTAACGCTTTACTCTTAAAATCTAACTAAGAAGTGAAATGTGGCGAAAGGACGGCAGTATTTAAATCCTTTCTAGCAGTAGATATAAATGGTTTTGCGAGAACCCACCTTTAAAAACTTTACTATTATGTAAACCTGACACATGCACTAGGTTTTAGTAACAAGCTTCGTGCAACCCACCCTTTTATTAGTATGTAAATACTTTGCAGTAGGTGTGAGTAAATTGTTTAATCTGAACCCACCTTTAAACACTTTTATTAGTATGTAAACCCGATTTTGTAGTAGGTGTGAGTAAATTGTTTTATGAGGACCCACCTTTAAATATTTTTGCTAGTAAGTAAGCGTTCCATACGAATGAAAAATAACGCGTTTTTTAAATTTGCGTTTACCATATTGCGCATGCGTTGAAACTCCCGTTAGATTCCCTAGATGTAAGAGGAAACTAGAAGTCGTAAGTTGCACGATTCGCTTTAAATAGCAACAAAGTTATGATTGCTAAACGACTCAGAAGGAAAGGAAGAAAGACTATTTAAATTCAATTCCGATCGCCCTGTCTTGGGTGTATGTCTGTTGGCGTAAACGCGGGACATATTTTTTGCCCACTAGGAATTAATTTATCGTCATTTACATTTGTTCCGAGTAATTCAATTCCGATCGCCCTGTCTTGGGTGTATGTCTGTTGGCGTATACGCTTACAAGCGGGACATATTTTTTGCCCACAAGGAATTAATTTATCGTCATTTACATTTGTTCCATGTATGAGTAGGTAGGGTAGCTAAACCTGTTGCCCCGAGCTGAAAGCCAGCAGACTGACAGTGCAAGAACGCGTTGAAAGATACAGCAGAGGACATATAGTAACTATTGTATGGGAATGTTTATAAATCAGGGTCTCCAAGAGAAAAATTGAGACTGACAAGAAACAGAAAGTCGAGGATAACAGTGTTCCTAGACAGTGAAGTAATGGTTTGTGAAACCGAGTTAAGGAATCATTTGTTCTGGTTAAAATTGTCGGTACTGAAACCCTTTCACGCCAAGTGGCTGCTTAAAGCCTACAATTATTCTCATAAGAAACTACGGAGAAGATATTCGAGAATGAGTGGAGAGCAGCTGGCTCTACATGAACATTGTCCAAAAGTTTGGATGAAGTAGAACCTCTGAACCCTTCCACTTGATTAATCCTTTCATACTCCATCCAGGAATTGCATATCATACGCTCTTAGATGTTGATTCTGATGAACTAGTATACTCTGTGTATTGATGTTGAATGACACGAAGAATGGTAAGCGGAGGAAGTTCGTGAACCAGTCCTAAATGGAAGTCGTTGACTCCAATAAGAAAGCAAAACATGTCATTAAGTGTTAACTCGCATATGTAAGTAAAACAGGGAGCTGTGGTATCGTAGGAGTGTATTATGGGCAACATCCGAATTCATGAACTCATTCGTCGATTTTAACCTGCCTCCGTGAATTGTCGCGTCAAAAAAGAACCTTAGATAAAAGTCATTTACAACTTGTACGTCAAAGAGAGTCATGAAGACTTACAAGGACATTCTACCACGTTCCTTTTTCTGAGTGTACTTTCCTCCTTTGACATCTTACTTTTCGCTATCCACTAGAAAGTATTTATTACACCTTTTCTTAATTCCACAACACCATCCAGTACAATTCCACCTCCACATCACCAACTACGCTACCTGTTACACACCCATGCTATAGACAACGTTGTAAAACGTGCCCTTTCACATACACCCCATCACCCATCACAGGAGCCAAGAGCAGTGGCTAAGCTGGCCCAGTAAAGTTGGTCTTGCTCTCGAGGTTGGGCAATAGAATGAAGTGCTCAGACAAGCACATCCTCAAGCCTACATTTTTAAAATTAATTTACCACTACTTTGGGAAATAAAGTTCCTGTGAGACACAGTAACTACATCATCGGCATCCATTTCATCTGTTTGCACTCAATGCTATGTCAATGCCACTTAATCTATCGATAATTTTTTTCTTCCCAATGAAAGTCAACTTTCTGACAAAACTATTCTGTTTAAATTCCGACAAATACCGACTAGATGTTAGAGTCCTTGCTGTCTTGTTAAACATTGGTTGGCTAATTTGACTTAAATGTTATCACTTTATGAAAATGTATAACCATGGAAATGGAGGCATCACTTAAATACAATTTGAGTATAATTTGAGATTGTTTTGGATATGTTACATGTGCATCCTAATTAGCCACTAACAAATATAGATAAGACGGCGAACTCATACCTTAGTTGCCCTCCAGATTTTGACTTCGGGGGGTATATTATTTATCAATTGACTCAAATGCCGATACGAAACACGCCTAGCTTGGAAACTTAGTAATCCGAGCAAGGGGAGGGGGATAACCCAGAAATTTGGAAAGCTGATGCATCAAAACACGGTCGTGTTTTGGCGCCAAAAACAAACCGAAGAAAAGATCGCAAACAGTCTAAATATACCTAACCCTAACTCTCGGCTCCCTTCCCTCCCCGTGCTCGAATTTCAAAGTTTCCAAACTAGGCTTGTCCCTTGGAGGCAGTTGAGTCGATTGATATATAATATACTCCGACAAAGTCAAAACTTGGAGGGCAACTAAAGTACAAGTTCGCTTAATTCTGTTTCTGTTATCTCACCTTCACAGCCCAAGTGACAACTGCAAAACACACAGGCAATCAAAATCAGATACTCTTCTCTACTTTGCACAGTTCACAGACGAAATTTTCGAAGTGATTTTACAGTGGCTAAAATATTTTCAAGCTAATTCCATACGCGAGTGAGTGCAAGTGGGACTCTCTTGTTTGATACTCTTTATGGAAATGAAATCAAGTTTTCATTTAATTAACTTTTAGCGCCACCCAATATTAAAACAGCGACACTCCTGCTTTCAAAAATAGCAGGACTAGATGTTAACATAATGATGAAGGGCCTGCGTAGGTTGCCTCTGGGCCAATTAAAATAGTCCTTGACTTACCACTGTGCCGAGCTCTTGCTCTCCAGATTGAACAGGACTGCTCTTTGATTTAGGCAGGACCAGTGAAGCAGGACCGAATACAGGGTGCTGTGAAAAAAATTAAGGACAATTTGGTTCAACTCTAGCTATGGAATGGAGGGTACCAACAGTGACACTGTGGGAGAATGCTAAGAAATATTGTCTTGGTGTTGAAAAAAACTGTCTCTGAAAATTGTTGGACCAGTAGGACCTTTGTCTTCATCACTGGGGGCAAGGGCACTGTTTACATTAAAAATCAGTACCGATGTGCCAGCATTATACGCCACCATCGTTACACACGTAGCATCACATTTTTGCCAGACCAACCACGATATCACAACCGACCTTATGTGCACTGTCGTTTGTCACAATGCTAGCGACCACCACCTGTCGCGGATTCGTCTTCCGCGGATCGCTAGTTCGACGATGGTAAACGTGCGCAGAATTCTGCTCAATCGAATAGACGAAGGTTTCGATAACTCCATGTATCTTTTTCTAATACAACTATAACTCGTACACTCATCCTACGGTATCACAAATTTTTTTTCGTTTGAATCACCATACACAGTAACTTATAAGCTGTATTAGGCGGATTTCACAACTAGATGTTATTAATCGGCTAATGCACGTAAACGGAATCGTATAGAAATATGAAGGAAGTACGTGACATGTTTTTGGGTAAATAAGTAAAGCGTGTGGGTGTAAAGGGATTTCCGACACCACCATAGACTCACTACTGAGAAACGCCTCATCCACACTTTAGGGACCCTTTACGCTCACGGACTAAACTTAGACTGACATCCAGTAACTACCATGTAAACACCCGTTTCCTTTCTCCACGATTTCTAAGCTTTCCTATCCACAAACTTATTTTCTTTACCCCAGTTCTTCCTTCTTCCTGTCTTTCTACAGATCTACTCTTGTTGTTGTCTTTTGTCTCTTCCAATTGTTTTTCTTATGCTCTCCTGGTCCCAGTCTTCTCTCTCTATATATATACATCAGCTATATTATACCTATTCCTCTTTCTGTTGCATGACAAAGACCTTGAAGGTCGAAAACTCGCGGATGGATCGTTATCTTTTTCAACAGGGCTGTAAAGTTACACATCTGTTTTACTTTACATTTTAAAGACAACTCTTCCGTTGATCCTATTTGTCGGCATAGTAACGAGAAGACTTGTCTGCACTTGCTCAGTAAAACCACGTGCCAAACAAAGCACGATATGCTCCAACGGGGCCTGGGGTTGACTTAATTTAGAGCGTCCGTTGTTATTCCCAAAGATCAGCTGAGTCTGAAGTTTGTAGAAAGCTGGTGTTGCAATTAAGAAGCAGATAACGAAATGTCGATGCGTATAACAGATACTTTTAAGGCCAGAAAGCCAAGATCAACAAGAGAAGAGCACAAAGCTAGCAAACAGAATGACATAAGAATAACCAGTTTTCATGAAAAGATTGGTGATGAGAGTAAAGGTTAGTTACATCGATTCTAGATTTCTAGGTCAAAAGAATTCGTTGAATTGTGATTTGAATGCCATTGATATTTGCTTTGCTATCTCCAGAGTTTTTTACGATCTCGTGGTTTTCAATTGCCATTTGATCAGATATCTCACCATCAAATGTAAGAGCCTGGTTGCAAGAAAGAACATGACAAACTTTGTCAAACCGGATAGACTAATAATCCATACTGAGGAATATGGCAGCTGCATGCTCGATAGAATTTTCTTTTGAAGATTTGAACGCGGAGGTGGAAAGCGTGCCTGTTCATACTCTGAAGCTACTCAATATCTAGACGAAACGACCATAACAACAAAATATATTTTGTAGCCACCAGAAACAATTGTAACAACAGAAAATATGATTTATAACTATAAGAAACAACCATAAGAACAGAACAGAAGATGAAAAATTTGCAGATATAGGTTGTAAACAAGACACTGTTCATAAGTCCTCGATTCAGAGTCATTTTCCGCCTTGATCCTTATCACACAATACAAAATACTTCAATCTTGAGTACGCAAGGCTATCTAATACATTACTATCTCAAATGTATTTTTGAAGTGCGTGTCTACTTTCATTAAGAAATATAGGAACACAATGTTTTGCCTGGCTACATGCTTTATGATTTCTTCACAGCTGATTAGAATTGGAAAACACCGGTCAATGTTTGTTGTCTGATTTAAAGAGTCATTCAATTGACCTCCTGCCATATGATGGATTTAACAACAGCTTTTAGGCCACAAATGCACATCTAAAGCAATGTATGTCTCTCTACCAGCTTCATTGGCAATGCTATCATTATTATAAAATGATGCAAGGCAAGCTGGTTTAGCTTGCTGAGGTATAGAGCAATATCATATCACAACTCATAGATATCATTGGGACTAAACTTGTATTGCTTGGTATACAGTGTCTTTAAAGTCCAGGATTATCCTTTCGTTGGATTGACACAAACCAACTTTTCCTGCTGTTTCCAAATCTTATCAAATAACTTTGTAAATGCAATATTTGAGTGATCAGGAGACATTGCTGTGTAAGGCTGCCAGAAAAGAAAGCTCTTCTTCCTTTGCCAACTTGGTTATATAGCTTAATAAACACACATGCTTGAAGCATTTGATGCAATGTGCTTTAAGCATGGCATGTTTACATGTAGTCATCACTAAGTATGCTTTCAGCTAGCTGAACATTACCAAAAATTGCGACATTGCACCGAAACATACTCAAAAGCTTCCTTTGTCAGACAATCTGCATAGAAACACATTAAAAAGCCATAGTTAAGTGCTGCAGTCAATCCAAGAATTGTTTTCATAGCTAGGAATATCCCACCATCCATTCACAAGGACTGTGTACCTATGACACAAAAAAGCTAAGTAGTATATGAATTTCTGTGGTGGTGTGAAGCTCAGTATGTAGGTCGCACTTCTCAAAGATTGAGTGACAGGATCAAACAACATGTTCGAGCCACTGTATGCCAAGCATCAATTCATCCTAGAAAATAGCCATCTCGCACTTGGAAAGTGAAAATGACTGCCAAAACTTGTTATTCTCTAACATTTACTAGAAAATTGAGAATTTACCAAAATGTATAAGGATGAGAATTTTCGGATAATTGGCACATCTAGATCGTCCTTTCATCTTAGTGTATTGGAGTCTGTCTACATTAAAACAAGAAAACCAGTACTCTGTAGGCAGAAAGACTTCCAATAATGTTTTGGTCTTCATTTTCTTTTTCTTTTTTTCCTTTCTTGTTTATGATTGGCTAGTTTCGATAAATGTTTGGTATAAATAGGTTGCCATATACATATGCTTTCCTTTCTGATGATCCATACTCTGAAGAGGATGCCGAAAAAAAGCTTTTAAGTATGTTTTTAGCGCAATGTCGCAAATTTTCAAGGTGATTTTCAAGTTTTGTACCACAAAATGTTTGTTCAACTAGCAGAATATCTTTATAGATGCAGTCCTCTATATTACTGGCAGACATATCTATGTAATGCTTGTTCAATTTCGGGAAGACTTTTATTCAAGCAGACTTTTGTATATGCAATAATTGATCATCAATTTTTGTAACCATTTTTTGGAGCATACTCTTTACTTTGAGACCTTATGGAGTTGGAGCTAATTGGCAATTTATTTGAGGAAGTGACAGCTTTCAAATACATCTAAAGCAATTTTATTGTCCATCTAAGACAGAGAAAAAGGTGGCTGCACATTTGCCCACATGCATTTTGGCAGGTTGCATGCATGAGGCATCATCCAAAACCACCATACACCTCTGGATGGAGGCTAATCCCACACCAATTAGACAAACTTTGTAAGTTTTGACAAACTTAAGTAAAAGTTAGAGTTTGCACTGAGCTGTTTTAATTTATCAATGACCTTTATAGAGAGTCATCAACCTGTCATTCTTCAATATAAAGTCCTGTGTTAGCTTGGATTTTTCACAGGCATTCTAATGAATAATGACAGTTTATATGGCAAGCCTTCCTGTTTCATGCTGATTAATCCTTCTTTTTCTTGAAAAAAGCTGATTCGAGGCTCCACAATGACACCTTTGATGGTTTAGTCAAAATATAACAATTTGTAATGTTTCAAATTATGGAGTTTGCACTATACCAATTAAATACCTCCTAGCTAGCATGTGATCCCTTTGAAGAAAAAACAATAGTGGATTGGTTTTATCATGTTTTTGCTCCAATGCAAATGGACCTTAAGTTCATGGAGATTTAAAAATTTCTTCTTATGACTATCATAACATGACCTTGATATTGATGGTCATTCATAAAAGCTGATTAGCATCACATACTAACTAAGTCTGATGTGATATGCAGGGCATTTCCCCATCATTAATATCCCTCTTCAACCGGAAGGGAAGATTTTCATTCTGCCAAAAAAGTGGGCTGTGGGCCTTCTTGTTGTAAGTCAGACTGCCAATTTGTTTTATTATGTAAAAGGCACACTTTATAAATGAAATATAACTTTTAAGGTTTATGTTTTATCATCAGTTAAAGTTGATGCAATCGAGCAAACCACAAATGAAGATATAAAGATTCTCAGGAACTTTGACTTGGAAAGCGAATATGGCCCTTGTGTAGGTAAGCCATTCTCATAAATTAAATGGGCATTTAATTTATTGAGTGATTTTTTTTTCTGTATCCTTGATCATTATGCCTCATTTTCATTATTGTTTTAATAATTGTAGCTGTTGTTATATGTCCAAGACTTAATTAATCCTCCAGTCCCCTTAAATTTATCTAGAGAAAACAGTGTCATGTTATACGTAGTTGTTTGAAAATATTATGTAGTTAATTAATTAACTCAAATATATTATGACTATTCTTCTTCTTATTGTTATTATTATTTATTATTATTAGTAGTAGTATTATTAACTTTATTGTTATTGTTGTTATGATCGTGATGATGTGATTGGAGTACTTGTTAATGTAATTGGTTTTGTATATATTTGGATTGTGTATAGATTTGAGATTTATTTGAAACAAAAAGTGTATTTTGTCAGATTTTTACATATAGTTTTTGGCAGTGGTATTCTTAATTAGTGCAATGCACTTGGCATTAATATGATGCTGGTAGAAACAAAAATACATTGGGCTGGTCACATTATTGGGATTGAAGAATATTGCTTGCCTGAGAAACATGTTTGCTTAGTTGCAAGTGTGGAACATTGAGTTGGTCACTTTCTTCTTTGTTTTAATGGCAAATTTAAAGATAACATACAAAGTGTTACATTCATATGCCAATATGGTAGAACTAGGTTACAAATCATCAAAAATGGAGGTCAATATGCCTCTCTGGGAGCAAAGACTTCAAATGAGCAAGGGAAGAGTAGTAGACCTGAACTTGTAGAAAATATTATTGTATCATAATAGGATCACAGCCAGGTGTTTGCTAGAGGAATGCTTGTAATATTTAAAGATTCAAATGAGTATGCATAATCTATAGTTTTACTGATCCCTCATGCACATGTTTATAATTTACTCATAAGTGGATTATTAACTGATTTCTGCATTGAAGAGGATCTGTCTAGGATTGAATTTACAGACATCAGCCAACACGCTGGATAATGTGCCATCCCAAGACAAAGTTTTGGTACAAGAAATTTGATGTTCTCAGACCCCAGTCTTTGTATCACAATAATGTGTTTTATTATTAATTGTCACATTAATTTGTATCTTTGTCTGTTTGCTCTGTTAGAGTCAATATTACCTTTTAATTTTGCATAATTTCTGTTCTTGTAACCACTTTTTAATGTAGGTATTACTAGACTTGAGAGATGGGAAAGAGCTGAAAAGTTTGGACTAAATCCATCACTGAAAGTTAAAGAGCTCATTGTAAACCATTCCAGTGATCCAATATACACGGAAAGGTGATTTTTTTCCCAGTTTTTTTAGCTGAGCCTTAAAAACAAACTATGTGCAGAAGTTGCCCTTATGTGCTTGCATTGTTAACTCATACTATTTGAAGATGACTACCCTGGTAAAATGCCGTTAATTGTATTGAAATAAGCTGAAATACAAAACTCCTTTACTTTTCTTTTTATCCTGTTTTAAAGAGTGCTATTACATCATTTCATATTACCCAGGCCATAAGAGAATCCATGTACATCATCCTTATAATATCTGTAATATCAGTAATTGTTTGCTGCCCCAGTCATATTTTGAAATTTGAAAAATTTTCCTGACATGATGCAGAATTAGAATATCTGGGATATTGAAGAGAATACCAGTTTTTTGTATATATATTAATTATTATCATTATCTTCAACATTATCATCATCATTATCCATGTTTAGTTTATTTAGGATTTAGGTTTGAATTGATCCTCTTCTTGGTGTAGTCTGTCTGCATAGCTGAGTGCATGAGTGCTCTCTGCAGGCTTGACAGTTCAAAGGACCAGTTTCTGGCATGTATATTTAGGCTCTTAACAACTTTGCCCAGGAGAGTGTTGGCCTTCCTGGGATGTTAAATACAGAGATTCTGTTACACAAAAAGGCACTAATTGTTTACGACATTGACCAAGTTTTGTGGATTTACAGTATTGGCTAAATTTACAAAGTCTAAGATAATAAAGCCATTGTTACAGTACTATCAAACTGATTAACAAAGTATGTGGCAAGATGTTTTGATGATCAGTTGTAGAAACTAGCGTAACACCAGGTTTGTAGTGATAATAAGCAATATTTTCCATATATAAGCAGTAATCAGAGAAACAATGTTTTCCTTGATTGGTTTCGGAGGGATCAAAAAGTAGCTAAATGTTGATGATGGTAAACCAGACCTGAAGCAGTGTATACTTCAATTTTTAATGTATGGCTTTATAAACATTGATTTTTTCTATCAGGCCTATATTTCACATTTTTGTTCTTTAAGCAAAGGAATTTACACTTATTGTCCATCATAAATCACCTTTTGATTGTAGTCTTCAATACTGCCTTTTTCAGTGTTTGGAATGATTACAACCTTTAATCGAGAATGGAATTGGTACATAGTTATTTAAGGAACAATGTTATGGCCAAAGTTTGGAAGACAAACTGTGGATATTTATCAACACCAGCTTATGCAACTGAAGAAATGGTTAACATTAAATCTAGCTATGCGGTTGTCATATTATGTTGATATTTTAAACAGTTTTGATAGCAAAACACTTTTATGGAATGAAGGGAGCTTTCATTCAATGTCTTGGATTATTTGGGGAAAGAAAACTATATTGTTAAAAACCATTTCTTATTACGGACATGGCCACATAGCCATGTTGTTCATGTTATGCATTTCTGCACTAAACCATACAACATTTCTCCACTGTATGATTAGTAACCTATCCTGTGATGTCATCTTGTGTTTGTGAAGAAGTTTACGTTGCACTACTGTGTGGATCTATCAAAGGATATGACAAGAGCCAAATGGGTACTTCCTACAGCTATATTTGTAAGTTAATCAAACATGCTGTTTATGTCATTTGTATGGGAACTGTTATTTATCTGTTCAGTTTCAATAATATTTAATACCTTTTAAATCTATGAGGTTTTCCACATTCAGTACCAGGACCCTACAGGCCTATCCATACGTTTTTACAAGTTTTTTACTGATTACATACTTTGTAATTACTTTTTTGGTGTGGCACATGATTTGTACTTTGGTGATCTTGTGCGAGCAAGTGAATGTACAAATGAATGAAATGACTGATCAGAAGAATTGTTCAATGACATGACCACATGAAAGTCAAAGTCTTTGAACTAATGGTTGTGCATTATTACTCCCTTTTGATAGTCATATATACTTGCTACCTCCAGTTAATAAATCTGCTTTTATTGTTTTGTCTGTCCGTATGGGTCACGTATTGCTCATAAGTTTGACATATCTTGGAAAATGTTATTGTGTAAACACACTCGTTTGTACATACTTTTCTTGCCTTAGGAAAAATTCTCTTGATGACAAACTAAGAACAGCACCCAGATTCAGTTATTTGGATGAAATACTTATTTGTGGTGCATTAGAAAAATTTGTAGTTATACAATTGTTCAGTAGTAACAAAAAGATTTAATCATTTTTTTCATTTTATATACCATATACTACCACACCCAAAATTTTGTGATGCCCCTTTCGTTTTTGCAGAATAACTGAATAATCAAAATTTCACTCGAATAACTGAATTGTAAAATTCTTGGAGGTGGACGGCCCTAGACTTGCCCATTGTGGTACATACTAAATCTGTCAGGTGTAATTATAACTTGTTAAAAATCCATTATGAAAACAGCTTTATGCCATAAACAGTGTTGTTATATGACTGTGTGATTTCTGTCTGTTTTTCTTTATTGAGCTGACTTATGACTGATGACTCAAAATATGTACCTCCCGTGCAACAACCTTATGAGGCATCCAAGCAAGAAAAGACCAGAAAATCACGAGAACAGTGCAGGCTGCCACTAAGAGCTCAGTTCCTTCCATAGTTTCATTCACACCGAGAATGAATGAGTCTTGGCTATTATTTGGGGTAGTTGTATCTGTATCTTTATTTATTATGGAACAGTGTTCAAAATTCCAAAAAGCCCCCTTGTGATATTCTGGTTTGTAGTATCAAGAATTAGCTAGGATCTGGACCAAACATGTTGTCGTAACTTTAACACTGTAGTCCACAAAATGCAGGCAAAGTTAGTAACACTTACTAATGGTGAGCAAAGAGCATTTCTGAGCTAGATGACTAACTTCAACATACTAAACTAGCTTGTGATATACAAATTCCAGTAGTGTATCCTCTAATAAGGAATCTCTTTACAGCTTGAGATATCTGAAGTATCTAAGATATCTAAGCCTATAATCCATCAAAGCTAAATGACATTCATCTTATTTCAAGGTAACAAATTCCTGGAAAGTAAACTGCCTTTGAATGCTTGAGAAGTCAATCTAGAAGCCAGTAGAACTTCACAGAACAGTATAGAATGTTACAGAACACAATAGAGCATTCTAGAAGCTCTTAGAAGAAAATGGAAGCTTCGTGTAAATATTGCATCAGCGTTTTTCAAGCAGCACAGGGAAGGTTTCTAGAAAGTTCTAGACATAACACTTCTCACCATGGTTAGAAACTCACTTTGCTAAGGTCAAGTCAGTTTCATCAGTCCTACTATTTTGACTGAGTTATTTCAGAATGGTATTTTAATCTCCATTTGGCACAACGTTAACAAATTTCAAAATGATCCACAATCTAGCAAAGAACCATCTCAAGCTAGCCTTCTTTGACTAGTTGGAGCTAAGTGTGCTGTATAAAAATACTTTGCAGCTAGTAGTCTAAGGAGGTTGACCAGTGTTCCTTCTTAAAGAGCCGAAAATTCTCCGTTGTTAAACAGGATAGTTTATTCACAAGCCTTGCTTTATTCATTATATTAATTTCTAGAAAGTATATTTTAGAGCTTTGGTTGGCATAAAAGTGATGGTAAATGTCGCACAGTAGTCTTCTAGAAGGTCAATACTGTCCGTTGATCTTCAGTTTCTTGTCCTTTCAAGGTACAAGTGGATGAATGTTTCTAATTTCTCAATAATTTATAAATTGTGAAAGTTATTTCTATTTTGCACAGAGATGAGGAACTACCAGTGTGCTGAAAATTTTGACCTATAGCAATATAAAGAGTAAACAGTATTGCTGGATTCATCTACACTTGCAAATTTCAAACCCCATCTTGCTTGTTGCTCAAATACCGTAAATCCTCCAATTAGCTCCCTAGGGGCTTATTTATTTTCGATGTTTTTGGACGGGGGCTTATTCGAGAGGAGGGCGTATAAAGTATCTGAAACATGGCACATTTTTCAAATTTTCACAATTTCCTTCTTTTCATAATGAAAAAGAAGAATCTAAGCATAGAAGTTAGTCTTTAATCTATACGATTGATTTGGTAAAGTAGTTTCATCCTACTGATTATAAAATGGTCAGAGGAGTACCAGTACGTTTCAAGATGAATTACTCAGTGGAATTCACGGCGCCAATACGAGGACATCATATATAAGGAAATGTGGTGCCCTATTACAGGAGAAGAACTGGTGTGGCATGAGAACGATTGGGTAGAGGTCATGCAATATGACCGTACTGCAGTTGGCATTTTTGAGTCACCATGCCATGAAAAAAGCGAGCAATTAGTTTGTCATATTGCAATTGAAATGTCTCATTTGAGGGAGGCTTATTAACAATTTGTAGTTCTAGGGTGGGGGTTTTTTCGATGGGGCCAATTCGAGGATGTACGTTATTACAATACCATAGGCTTTACTCTTTTAGACAGATTTTTAAAAAGTTCTTGCGCACTACAATGATAATAACTTTCGAGTAGCTCTCTTTCATAAGAAGGTCGAAGGCCTTCCTTAGCCTCCGAAGATTAGAAGTAAGCAATCAGAAAAAAAAGAACTAATTGCCGGAACCTTCATCATTAGGGAGAACAATGTTGCAATTGTGCAAACAGATGAGAAAGTTGAAGTAGCATTTTAAGGCAAGATACTGCATGTATCTTTGTTTTTATGTTTAACAGAAGAAATACCTGAAACATCCGTTGAAGCTGACAAAAGGATGCATTAGTGAGAACGGTGTTAAGCTTTGTACGTATACATTGTATCCCAAATTATTTAAATTTTTTGGCCTTTAGTACAAACGTATTAGCAGGCAATGACGTTTCTGATTTCAAGACGTCTAAGAGATATGTTCACCTTAAATTTCTCTCGAGAGTCTGTTATAATTGCTTTGTTCAAGTCGTTCACATTCACGGAGAAAATATGATGTACTGCACAAATAAAGGCTGTATTTAATGAAAAATACTGGACACATTATGACTGCCCATTGCTCTGCACGTTTTAGAACCGAAGCACCTATGAAAATAAGGTTACTGAATTATCAAAACCTTGTCAATCGATGCCAGAAAATAGATACGTACCATCTGTCACAATAAGAGACTTAAAAGTTTGTTCGAGAGGACTTTAGATGAAGTTAAATACAACTTGCTTGAATTTGTCTTCAAGAAAGAAGTATAATCCGTCTATTAATATTCATGGATTAAGTAATTTAAAGGACATCACATATGCCCTCTAATCCGCTCGTACGGCAAGTTAATCAGTTATTTTTACTGCTCAGTAGAAGGAAATCAGAACTGTTAACCCAGAGTGGAAGGAGCCAATCAGTCTAATATCCCCATCTTGGTGATTGGACTTGACATCCAAGGTACATTAGTCACAAATATTCTTGAATTTGAGGAAGCAACAAGAGACCAAAGTAATAGTAACTCGTGGCTTTTAGCAAGGGGGTATTTAGTTACAGGGCTTACTTATAGTGCATGATTTGAAGACAAGTATATAAACCGTTCTGTATGTAATTTTAGTCTTTGTTGCTGTTGTACTAGCATAGTCACTTTATTGCACGCTTTGCTTTCAAACACTCAACAATATAAAAGCAAAGTTCATTCTTTCAAAATATTACCATGGCTGTTGCTAAAGAGACGATTGTTGATTGAATGATGGTAGTTTCGTGCACAAAATCAACATTACATGCTTAATATATGTGTTTTACCACTACTTTGCCACAGAAACTCTTACCAAATTTAGTAATCAAAATTTTGTTTAGAGCTGTCAACATGTGCACTCCCAATATGGCTATGGTCCTAAATGTTACCAAAACAATACATCATTTACAATTTAAATTAGATAAATATTTTATCTTGCTTGTTTACATTTTCACTAAAAATGACCGTTCAAAGTATTTAAAATGCACTCCGTATTACTGGACGGAGTAAGTTTAACAAATGTAATAAACAAGAGGACTCGCGCCTTGTTGACGAACATCATGATATCAGAAATGCAGTTTCTGGATATGAGGATATGAAGGGATAGGAAGGGACAATGTACTTTTCTATGATTTAATGTTGAAATTTACTGCAAGCTCAACATAAATGCTGAAAATTATGAGTTTTCTTCAGTTTTAGGGATTACAAACCTAATAATGACAACCGTCAAATCATCTCTTGTTCTTTACTAGTTCAAACTCCTGTGCACGAGAACTGATGTCTAAATGTTTTGCATTTATGTTCAGCTGGACTTACATACCTGCCACAGTCATATGCTATTGTTCAAGTACTTTCCGATGCAGTTAGAAAGACACTGGTAATTGACGTTTCATCTACAGATGATGCCTTTGGTGTTATATAACAGGGGTAGTCCTGACCAGTTCTCTTCACAGGCCTCTTAGCAGCTTCTAAGCTTTCCGCCTCGTCTAAAAAATTCCATCCACTCTTTTCTTTTATCATCGTTAAGTTCAAATCCGGAAAACATGTGGAAAACAAAAGTGGAAAACATGGATATTCCTTCTGTATCTATTTGACAAAGCTTTAATCTTATATCAACTGCTCATACTGCCTACCATTGTACAATTTATGTTCGCCTTATCTACCTTTTTTGTTGCCGACGGACGTCAAACCCATTGGTATCCATTGGTAAAAGATATCCACATTTGTACGAGCTATTTTGATAAACTATTTCTACGAATACAGACAGTTATAAGTGAAGTTAAACCAAGATAAAAGAGAGAAATGAGATTTAAAATATGCGCGTCTAGATGAGTGGGGCAACACTATTTAGTATCTTGCATTGCAATGGTTAAAAGTGTTTCAAACTAAAACTAGTTCAAGACCCCTATCTGAACTCAAGGCAGCGTTGGTATAATTTGTCATTGTTCAAGTCTATTCAAACAAATGAAAGGACTTTGCATCCTACACCCTACGGTGTCAGGCGATCTGGGCCTGGGATATCAAAAGGTAATTTCTGAAAATCTTCAATGAAATTTGAAAATTGTGCAAAAAAAGGCACTGCTCTATTCGATAGTGCTGAACTATTTTTTCTAATTTTAATGCACGGCTTGCCTCTTATCTCATACACTACCAGAAATTGAAGCATTACTGCAATTTTGTTTTCCTAATAAGTTCAACATACCTTCTTTGAAACTTTCAACAGGCACGTGCACCTCTTTGGGAACCGCTTCTAACCCACGTATATTAAAGCATCTTAAATATTATTAATATTTGGTGCTAAGGATAAGACCCTCCGAAACACACACAAAAAAGCGCGAGTGATAAAATAAATCCACCTTCTGATCATCGTTGGGTCGCAGCTTGTGATAACAATGGCTTTAAATGTCCTTGGCCACACCCGTGTGTCGGGATGGTACATCGTTTCCAGGATTGGCTTTACAGGCTGAGGGCTGCTCGTTAGATCCCCCTAGGGTGTTAATGTAACCTTGTTGGTAATCCTTGACTTTATTAAAAAAAATATGCGACCACGCGAAACAAAAGGCAAGTTGTCTTTATTATTTTATTCTTATACCAGACTAAAAATCTCCACTTCACAAATAATCAAACATTTATCTACAATCTGTCAATTCCACAAGTTACATCCCAGAATATAATTGATTATCGTGATTAACTCAGAATGAACATCGCAAGTATATAAAACATAAGCTACTATACTAACTACCTACATCACCTTAAAAGCATTCCCAGTTTATCTTGCTCTGAGCAAGGGGAATGACCAACTATACAACCTCTGACTCTAGCATTTGGTTCTTCGCGTGAAAAAAATAAAAATGTTGCATTGGAACTAATTGAGCAATCACCATAATAGTACATCTTACACTTTTCTACAAGGAGTCCCCTGAGGACGTATCGATTCATGTCACCACCAAGATCCACATGTTGAGCAAAAATAGCTGTACCTTTTCATTTCTAGTGGCCTAGCGATGAGAGGAGCTTTTAAAACGCAGCTCCGAAAGAGCCGAGGACTGATAACCTCCATTCAAGACTTCAACTTAGTCAATAGACTAGGATTACAAAGCCAGCGATCATCTTCAAAGTATCATATTCAAAGCTTTTCATATCTTACCTAGTTTACACTGCTCTTAAAGTGACAGGAAGTGGACGTTATGTCATTTGACTTGATGATTTTCAGACAGACTCGAAATACTTACGATATATGCAGTATATATATGTTGTATGTTATATATGTTGTTGAGATACTACATATATCCGACATAGATGAAGACTTAAGCCGAAACACAGAAAAAATTAATGAATTTCCCCTAACCCACCGCTGGGTTTCATCACGTAATACCAAGGGCTTTAAATGTCCTTACCAAACCTTTGTGCCGTGATGGCACGGAGGTTTGAGTGTTGGCTTTTAAGTCTGAGGATTGCAAGTTCGAGCCCGG
>JANTCA010022433.1:0-39370 GCA_024741275.1 Chironex yamaguchii
TGTATACTCGTTTAAGCACTTTCATTGATACACGTACTTGTTAAACTCCATTACTGTATTTTTTCATGTATATACTCTCGTTGGTGCACATGCTTGTTTAACTGTACTAGCGTATATACTCGTTTAAGCACTTCCATTGATACATGAACTCGTTTAATTGCATTAGTGTATTTTTTCATGTATATACTCCTGGGGTTGCACATGCTTGTTTAAGTGGACTAGCTTATATACTCGTTTTAGCGCTTTCATTGATACACGTACTTGTTAAACTCCATTACTGTATTTTTTCATGTATATACTCTCGTTGGTGCACATGCTTGTTTAACTGTACTAGCGTATATACTCGTTTAAGCACTTCCATTGATACATGAACTCGTTTAATTGCATTAGTGTATTTTTTCATTTTTATACTCCTGGTGTTGGACATGCTTGTTTAACGGTACTAACTTATATGCTCGTTTCAGCACGTCCATTGATACACGTTTTTGTTTAAATGCATTACTGTATTTTGTCATTTATATACTCCTGGTGTTGCTCATGTTTGTTTAACTGCACTAGCTTATATGCTCGTTTATGCACTTTCATTGATAAACGTACTTGTTTAAATGCATTACTGTATTTTTTCATGTTTTTTACTCTTTTTGATTCTTCTGCTTGTTTAACCGCACTAGCTTGTATACTCGTTTAAGCACTTTTATTGATGCATGTTCATATTTGGATTTTAAAAAACTCTTTATAAAAAGTATGAGTCGAAACTGGCCAACACAAACAAAGAGGAAAAAGGGCAAAGAAAAAAATGAAAACCAAAGCATTACAGGTGGGGTCCGAGTCAGAGGAGGTCTTTCTGGCTATAGACCACTTTGGTTAAATGCCGGTTTTCTTGTTGCAAAGTATAAAGAGTCCAATACCTTTAGCAAGATCTAGCTATTCCAATTACCCGAGGGTAAGCTCAATTTCGCAAATTTTCCAGGCGCCTTCCAGGCGCCTTCCAGGCGCCTTCCAAGTTTTGTACTGGAAAAAGATTTTTCGGTATCCGGAAATCTGCTGTTAGAAGACCTTAGTTTTCAAGTAAAATGATGGAAATTTTTTACTATTTACGACTGTAGCGAAATCGATAAATCATACGCACAGTAGACAATATGCTTTAGTTTCACCTCATGTTATATCAGTGTACGTTTTCACTTTTATTCTATTGTCTGCGTCGTATAAGCCCTCTCCTTATGCTGGTTATTGTGCTCTAAGGTAAGACATCGTTTCCAAGGAAGTAACTACCAAGCCATTGGCGTATCCGAAGCCCTATTTTTGAAGAAGGTGGCCACAGAGAATTGCACAAAAATGACAGGAAACTTTTACGATTGATTTCAAGGGTTTGTCACGAAAATGTTATCTGCAACTACGCCCTCTAACACTCTTGCGTCCCCGTGCTGCATAGCCCACTCTTCATGTTGAAGCCAAGCCGTGTTACGTTCAATTGTTTACATCCAGTGAAACAGGCATAACGTGGTTTCATAGAGGTAAAATTGAGTATTATTATAAACTGTAGTAAAAAATGTGAAACAATATTACAAGTACTTTTGGAATGTGAAGGGGTCTTACATTTCAAGACAGACTATTAGTGTGATAGTAAACGAAGTGCGAGGAAAGAGTTTTTGGAGCCGACAAGACCGAGGCACCCACGCCCTGGTATTGCGTAACTAACCCTTGTCTAAAACTTTTACCAATATTTGATGTTATGATTGAAACATGAATGCACTTATTGTTCATTAGCATTTATAGAGAACCTGCATTTCAGGGACAGAATAGTTGTTTTATCTGTTTTAGCCTACGGAAATGAAAATTATTTTAGGCAGGTAATGTTAAAAAATATCTGCAATGACGTAAAAAGGATTCATTGTATATTACACATATTAAAACGATCAAAATGTGCCTAATAATGCAATCATATAGTCAGAAATCAGTAAACAACGTGGTAAAATCAAAGTGGTAATTCCGGTAAAAGTTCACTATACTAAATTACAATCAGAGTTAATTAAAGATGAATTACCATTTATGGCAAGTGGGCTTTAGAATGACTTGGGTGAGATTAAGGGAATGTTGAATTTAAATATACGTTGATAAAAGCATCAGATTGGACCATTGTGTTTTAGCGTTTATATTGTGTTCATATAACCTTTGAACGGTCTAAAGCTATTTTTGGTCAAAAACTGAGACCTATTAGTATTCGGTGTATCACTGAGGGCTTTCTGTACCAAGCAATTTAACAACATTAGGTACTTTTGAAAAAGGCAATAGCGACCCAGTCCTACACCCCAACAAAAAGGCAGGGCTACGGGCTGCCCACGGTCTTTATGTGCTTCTAACTTAGGTGTTTGTCTCATGCACTGTGTCCTAACAAGGGTTATTTGGTTTGTTGTCTTTATTGTTACGGTCTATCACAAGTATTTCAAGTTTCCATAAGATGGTAGACGGACATGGATTTTGTGTTTGTCGTTAAGTATCATACCCTGAGTCACAAAGAAACGGTGCTCACAGTTTACGTACAAAAATGAGTTGCTTAATATACCATAAATTATAGTAATACCATCTTACTTTCTTTTCGTGTTTTCAGATCGACAACTACCCCTATGGCCATTGGATTTGATATCGAGTGGGTGGTAAACTTTGAAACAAGAAAGGGTAGCAACAACACAGCTTTATTACAAATATGTATCTCGGAAAAGCAATGCTACTTATTCCATTTGTTTGCCATGTCAAGTTAGTTGTTTTTTTTACGCTTTTACAATAATTGTGTATTCTCTGTGTAAGCTGATAATGGTAATTAATTTTGTCATGATATTGACATAGTAGACCAATTACTTCAGTCGCCTAAGCTAGCCTTGTTTGATGGTGGAGGTATCTATGGTATACTTGGTTGTTCGTACCATGGTTATTGTGCATCTGTTTGGGCAGCAATGTATTCTTTCTATGTCCGTTATACATCCGTTTGCGCAGTTCCAGCATGTGCCGACCTGTAGTGGCTAGTATATTGCCATTAAATATAAAATTTGGACTTTCCGTTTGCGAAATAATTTCAAAAATATAACTTTTTAGGGGCTCAAAATATTCAATGATTCTAGAGCAAGTGTAACATGTGGATAGTACTGAGACGATAACTAATTTTTATGATATCAGGACAATAAAGTTTGAAAAGGTGTCTTACTATTGACAAAATTACTGAGTTTCTGTTTTGTAATTTACCTGCCAAGGTTACTATAAGAAAAATGCTAATAATGTATTAACATTATTAACACTGTATTGAAGATATATTCAAGACATATCGAAGACATAATCGAGGCATTTTCAAGATAGCGTTAAGACATATTAAAATATATATTGGAGACATATTTAGGATAAATTTCATACGTGTGCATGATATATTCTAGACTTATTCAATACGTATGCTTGTCAAAGATTCTTTTAAGATATCTGCGTGATATATTCAAGACTTATTCAAGATAAATGGTCGTCAAATATTTATTCAAGATATATTTAAGACATGCCCAAGAACGATTCAAAACATGTCCAAGATATATTCGAGATATTTTCAAAACGCATTCGGGACGTATCCAAGACATAATCAAGGTATTTTCAATATAACGTGAAAAAAGGCTAACGTACATATTCGAGACATATTTAAGATACGTTCAAGATGTGTCAAAGATTCATTCAAGATATGTTTAACACATACCCATGTACGATTCAAAACGTGTACAAGATAGATTCGAGATTTTTTCAAAACCCATTCGAGACATATTCAAGAGATATTCGAGACATCCCCAAGACATGTTCAAGTCATTTTTGGAAGGTATATGTTATGGATCAGGTATCAGATTTCTGAGTCCTTTTCAGTTGGCTGACATCAGTAGTAATAACTGAATCCTTTACATCTCCTGTAGAATTCCCAAGCGAATTGAAGAAATTATTAGAAAACGAGAAAATTCTGAAAGTGGGAGTAGGCATCAATGGGTAAGGAGGACTCTTTGGCACAATTGTTTTAAACGTACCACAGTTTTATTTATAATGGTGTTTATCCACATGCGTTCGTTAGAGAGTGGTCACAATACATATGTCAAGTGTTTGTTTTACTCTGGCACATTTTCCTCCTTGCTGAATTAATATATATTTTATTGAAGTCTTTTATGATACTATGTATTATTCTTCGTAACTATTTATGTTACATTCAAACGCCATGTTTGCTCTTTTGGTAGTTTTATTTGTTAATAGAGTTCTGGTATATCTTTAACTCAGTCTTTGTGCTGTACTGCTGCGACTATTGTTATCACCATCCTAACAGCATTCTTGGCCTTGCTGAGTCACTTATTTGTGCTACTACCAGCTTGTTCATTATGCCTAACGTTGCTGCTTAAGTAGGCGACCTCATTCTCTGTGGGAAGGTTTTCTCCGATCCTGCAATGGTAAGGAATTTACTGTCTTGCACGTCATCACCTTCTTCTCCTGGATGCACTGGTGGGTGTGGGAGAACAGTGTCAAGTCTTCTCTCCGTCTAGTATCCTCTTGACTTGTCTTCTTTTGTTCACTGCATCACCCACTCACTTTATGTAATCAGTACCAGAGATGGCTTCATAGTTTTTTAAAACATTTTTAAGGCAAACTGATGTAAGTATTGCCAATAAAAGGTGGTTATTATTGAGTTTTTATGACCAACACTTTGAATTTGAAAGTTTAGAAGAATGAGATTCCTCTGAAGTTTGCTTCTTTACTTATTTTTTGCATGTTTGTTTTTGATTGGTTGATTTCTTATCCGATACCGAAATCCATCCGAAAGGTCGGTCTTAGAACTGTTGGTTGTGGTTCTTACTTTTGTTGGGCATCCACGCTTTGTGTGTATTTCTTACTTGACTATATCAATGCACTAGTGTTACCTGCTATCTATCGACACGATAGCGGACAAGACCTGCTACATTCATTATTCCATTTCATGTTTAGATTGAGCAGCAGCTTGTGTTGAGAAAGCAGTGACTATACACGAGCCTGGATTTTAGTCACAATTTAAGAATATACTAAGAGTAAATTGTGACTGGCCCTTTGAGAGAATAATTTTAAGAGCAAACCGTCACACTGGTGCTTTTTAGGAGCAAGGAAGTAAAAGTTGCCAAATAATTTATATTTGTGGTTTCTTTCTAGGACCACTCTTTTAATTTTGAATCACTATTTATGTAATGAAATTTTATTTCCTATTTGATGTTTCAGTTACGCATATTCGAACTTTAAATTTGTTTAAGTTGATTTCGTTTTTGGTGGCATTTTAAAATTGCTTATTGTTGGTTAAGCGCACAATTAACATGAAAAAGTGTTCTTATAAAATACGCGTATGTTATGAGAACCGTGATTAAGTATTGTATCTTTTGTCACTATATAGTGTTGTTGAACATATTGAACAGCTGCTCTAGAAACCGACTCGTGCTTATACATAAAATTTGAATACTCAAACAAAGCTACTGAGAAGAAATTTAATTTGAGCATATCTTCTGAATATCTACTGTATTTATCTTAACCATTGAGTATGGCACAAAATGTAGACCTAACTCACTCATTTTGTTGGTGTTATCCATCGCTTTTTCATACTCTAACGCATATTCTCTACTTGGATCAGACTCAAGGGTTCTTTAACAATTTTTTATCATTCAGTTTATCCAATTCGTCAAGAAAGTCAAACAGCAAATCATCAATATCTTTTTATTTATAACTGATCATTTGTGGTTACCTTTTTATATGAAATATAGATCGAAACTGGCTAGTCATAGACAATAAGGGAAAAAGACAATGGCAGACCTAAGCTGTATTGACAGTGGTCTGCGGTCTCTCAGTGATTTTCTAGGTCTTAATGAAACGACTCCAATGGGCCTAGTGACGTAACATGGAAACTCTTAAAAGTCCTGCTATTGAGCCTTTTATCCTGTTATGAAGAAATATTTTCATAGTATTCAAAAGAGATTTGTTCTCCTTCTCGTTTACATTAAAGTTAATAATTCTGACGGTTGTTCAATTCCACTAGCAGCATCTTTCCCTGAAATGTTTGATTGCTGAAATTAACTTCATACAAATTGTGACATTGGTATTTTGTAGGGATGCAGAACGTTTGAGACTAGAGCAGAATATTCGCTGCACTGGACTAGTTGACCTTTCGAAGCTTGCTTGCGAATGCCTGAACATCCAAGAAAATTTTAGTCTTGACGGCCTTCTTCAGCATTTAGTGAGTACAAGATACTGTTAGAATTTGTTTACTGAGAGATATTTTTGTGTTTTAGTGTTTTGTTATCACAAGGTTCTTGTACTTTGCCTCAGTGAGCGAAAATGCAGTAGTAGACTAAGACTAAGAACACAGATAGGATATAAATCTGATATCGACTTTCTGGCTCTCACGCCGCTAGTCCCATCAGCATCACTATACCCAAATAATGTGTTGGAGTTTTTCGTATTAGCAACAAATAAAATACCAAGACTAAGAGTACCGTTGATGGAGCTAAAAGGTTCCCTTTAAACACATCGTCACAAGGATGATTAAAAATTTTGTTCCTATCTTTTTTTACCGTTTGGAAAGCTTCCAGGAAGCTCTCAAATTTATAGCTGAAAACAAGACAGTTTATTACCTTTTCGTGATGTTTTGGTGAAAAAAACTGACACTTATTTGTTAACAACAGTTTACGGAAAAGCTACCTTTACTTGTCAGTACATTCGTTGGGATTTTTTTTGTCCAAAAAAGAGAAAAATCAACCTCATCAAAACACTTGCTCATAGAGCACTTTGTATCTGTTCAAAATCTAAATTAAATTCGCAACTAGGGATAATAAAATCTATTCTCCTTAAAAACGGGTATCCGGAGGATATTGTTTCTAGAATTCTTCGAGAAAAGATCACTGATTTTGCAAAATCTTTTGGGCCTCAAAAATGTCCTGTATACTTAATACTTCCTTGGCCTAGGCAATGTTTCTAGAAATCCACATTAAAAACACAAATTAAAAAAGCTGTTGTTAAGTGTTTCTCTGCTGTCAATCCTAGGGTTGCTTTCACGACCAGGAAGATCTTGCCATCCATTCACAAGGATTGTATACCTAACACACAGGAAAGCATAGTTGTATATGAATTTCAGTGCCGATGTGAAGCTCGGTATGTAGGTCGCACTTCTTAAAGGTTGTGTGACAGGATGAAAGAACATGTTTAAGCCACTGTACGCCAAGCACCAATTTCTCCTAGACAACAGCCATCTCGCGTTTGCAAAGCAAAAATGACCTGAAAAGCATGCGATTCTGCCATAGGCCAACATTAATTTGAAAATTCAGAATATGCCAAAATGTATAAGGACGAGAATTTTCCGATGATTGGCAGAGCTAGGTCGTCTTTTCATCTAAGTGTATTGGAATCTGTCTACATTAAAACAAGAAAACCAGTACTCTGTAGGCAGAAAGAGTTCGTTTTTCCACTTGGACTCTTCCAATAATGTTTTGTTTCTTCATTTCCTGTTTTTTTCCTTTCTTGTTTTTGATTGGCTAGTTTCTACACGTGTTTCTTTTAAAAAAGATTGCCATATGCATATACTTTCCTTTCTGACAATTCATACTCTGAAGAGTGTCAGACGAAAATTCTTTGAAGTATGTTTTAGTGCAATGTTGCAAATTTTTAATGTGATATTCAAGTTTTGTACCGCAAAGAGATTGTTTAGAGTATGGGTACTTAGGAGTAATTGTTAACGAAGCTTCAGACATCAGTAAGATGTCCATTACATTAAATGCCAATTACACTAAGGACATCTACAAAGGACTATGCAATGCAAGAATACTCTATTGGAATACTTCAATTCAACGAAGGTATTGCTTCAGAGTTGCTTTAAGGCTGACAAAAGACATGTTGATTAGATGCGGGCTTACAAGTTCAGGGCGTTATAACCATGGAGCTTCAGCCATGGTCAAATTAATAAGCTGGATACAATAGTAAAGAGATCGTCATTCAGCTTATATTCACTGCCATGCCAACTGCAATGATCAACTAATGAAAGCTGCCATCGCCCAATGCAACCCTGATATTAGAAAATCTCTATCGGCTTGTAGGTGTCTCCGCTAAAAGTATCTTGCTCTTCGCAATATGATCAAGACTATAACAGTAACGTCCAGTTCATCCATCATCCGTGTGATAGCTTCCCGTTAGTTTAGATGCCTCAGCTCTTGCTAAAAATGTAGAGGAAGCCCATCTGCATCTGCCAATGTACAAAAACGGTGTTAGCATCCCTAAGAAGATCAGAGGGGTTTCTAGAGTCAGAGCAGTTGTAGACGTTATCAATGCACAACAACCTGCGAACAAAGAATGCATGCCAGCACTAAGCAACCTGACTCACCTGTACTTGGCTCTTATCCACTGTCATCAGCCACCGCACAGAGAACATTCAGTCCAATGAGGCTACTCAAGTTTTGGATACGTTGAATAAGTGGTTCGAGCCACTTAAATAATTATAACATAATAAAAAATAACTTAATGTTTGCAAATATGCAGAAACAGGAAATGATTGGCATTGACACTAAAGGAATTGCAAAGAATTTGCAAGAAAAAAGGAAACAATGCATTAAGTTTTCGGAAGACGATAAAACAAACTTTGAGAAAAACACTATGTCTTAACAATAAACTGAAATTTGTATGTGAAACGAATATGCAAGGAGAGACCAAAACAGGTAGACAGTGTCAAAGACAAAAATGGAAAACTTCAAACCAATGAAACCGAGGTAAAGATGAGATGGAAAGAGCACTTTCACGAGGTACTGAACAGACCAGAGCTAACAAACCCAGCAGAGATTGACTTGGAAGCAAAGGGACTGCGTGAGCTGGAAGCAGACGTAACTCTGCCAACAAAGGAAGAAATCAGGCCCACTTTAAAAAGTGTAAAAAAATGGGAAAGTACCAGGCATAGACAACATAACCGCCGAACTACTCAAAGCAGACATAGAAACTGCCGCACACCAGATACACAAAATAACTAGCATAGTATGAAAGACGGAGCAAATTTTGAGAAAGCGGTCGACAGTGTGCATAGAGAAACACTATGGAAAATCATGAGACATTATGGAATGCCAAACAAACTTGTGCAAATGCTTAAATGTTTGTACACGCAAAGCGAATGTGCAGTAGTTAGCGGGACAGTAACACCAGAATGGTTCACCATCAAATCCGGAGTGAAGCAAGGATGTAACATGTTCGGCTTCCTGTTTCTCCTAGTAATTGACTGGATCATGAGGAAAGCAACACCCGCTAACAACACAGGAATAAGATGGAATTTCACATCAAAACTTGAGGACCTAGATTATGCTGACGACATCGCCCTGCTATCAAGCACCAGGGATCAGATGCAAAGGAAATGCAACCTTCTTAACAAGCATGCAAAATCAACTGGGCTAAAAATCAACGCATCAAAAACCAAGAGCATGAAGATGAACACAAAGCCGACGCCACCCACTGACATAGATGGGACGCCAGTAGAAGAGGTCGAGCAATTTGTCTATCTAGAAGCAACTGTCAGCCACACAGGAGGAACCAACGAGGACATCCAAAAATGTCTAGGGCACACAAGAAATGCGTATCACAAACTGAAAGCCATCTGGAGAAGCAGTCAAAATAGGAAGAAGAACAAAGATAAAACTCTCCCGATCAAATGTCCTCTTAGTCCTGCTCTATGGTTGCGAGGCATGGAAGATGACGAAAGGTGATGAAACTTTACTGCACACTTTTCTCCATAAATGCATCAGAAATATCTTGAAAATATACTGGCCTGAAAGGACAAATAACACCGAAGTAAGGAAAAGAGCAGAGATGGAAAAGATCAGCGACATTGTTAGGAGAAGGCGATGGTAATGGATCGGCCATGTTCACATAATTGATGTAGTCTCTCATGCTCATTCGGTTCGACAACTTTCTCCTGCACAACTTTGCATTGACTATGTCCTCGTTTGGAAGTGATTTTCTATGCTTTTGGTAGTGATGGCAAGGCTGTTGCAAAAGCGCACAAATATTAATATAGATATTTAGACACTGAAAGACAAATTGTTCCATGAGCTATCAGCCTACAATATTCCCTCTCCCATGATAGTGCTTTCTCTATAATAAGCATCTTTTTCTAGAACTTCAAACTACATCAGTTACCTCTCGCGAGCTTCTCGATCTTCAAACGTAAATCCTGATGGGTTACCCTCGTCTTGATTAAACTAAGCCTTATATTAGCATCACGTCACCATAACCAGTAAAAATTTCAGAAAGACAATCAACGCTAAAAGATGAACTTTACATCCTACATGATTTCCAACAAAACTGGGTTGACGGAATCGATTACATTTGATATCATTTGGACTACTGATTTTCACATGATCTCGTTATGTGAGGGTTGATATCAATAAAGACAAGTTTTAAGGATTCTTTAGCTTGTTATTTTTCTGGTGTTTTAAAAATCATCGTCAAATTTTAATTCACTGATTATTATACAGCATAGACATCCCTCATTTTGAGTGCATATAAAACCATTGAAGCACTAGAAACATGCTGGCCCGAGCCTCATTGGATTGCTTAGAATAGTATGAATACAGGCCCATTAACAAGCTTGCATCTGTAGGTATGCCATAGTGTCCCCCTTGAAATAGCCAGTTTCTAGATCCTCTACTTTTCGATTGAACATAATTCAGTGTCTCCAAAAAACCTCGGTGGACTTAGTGCTGTAACTATTAGTATTATCACTGTTAATCTCGCCGAAAAGTAATATCTTGTCTCCGAAGCATATTTATTATGCAATAACGGCAATTGTGCTGTAGAAAGGCTATTTATTTTTTCAGCTAAAGCAGCAACTTAACAAAGATGCAAGAATACGATGCAGCAATTGGGAACAGTATCCTTTGTCTTTCGAGCAGCAACAGTATGCAGCTTTGGATGCATATGTAAGTAGAATTTTAGAATATACACTGACGATTTTATAGTTAAGTGAAGAATTTCTTTTATCTGAGGACTCACTGCTAGTCTACTTCAAAATCAAGTCAGAGAGTCTGGCAGCATGTTATTGACTATAATTTGGCAATAGAGCAATTCCGAGTGGCGTCATTGTTTAAAATTGCGGCCAAGGTACAGAGATTGGGTTTTTAACCATGTTGAACATGTTTTAGAAACTAATTTGAAATGGCTTTAGAATACGTTTATTCCCCAATGTAAGAAATGTAGGCTTGCGTTTTTGAAAAAACTGAGAATCGTAACAAAATGGAAGCTCCTAACAGAAAGCCCAATGTCATAACCATAGCAATCATGCATCTGGATACTGTTAGATACTTTATTAATACCCATTGTAAGTTATTACTATTTGTCTATTTCAATGTTGGGACAATCATCGATTTTTTCAACTGAAGAATATGTTTTGAATTTCCTTCTTGTCATCGAATGACGTTCTTTTATAAGAGTGATTTTTCATTAACCAGTCTGTTTGTACTGCGTTCATTTTGAAAACACAGTTGAAATGTTTCTTTATGAATATCTTGAATTTGACATGAACTAACAAAAAACGAGATAGTTTAAAGTTAAATCCTGCTTCCTTGATCTCGGTGTTTGCGAAAGTGAGAGTGAAGAGGAAAGTCCCTGAAACTTATAACCAACTTCATTCTGGGTGCGGATAGCACATTACGGATTTGTTATCAAAAGCTCGGCCGTTAATATACGCAACACGCATTTCTTGCATTTACAAATTACCCTTGGGAGGCTCTGCATGAAAATTGTTTAGTGTCAATGCCGGTGAATTAAATTAATGGAGTCACTGTAACGTCTTGGTAGGGTACATTGTAATATGTAATAATGATAATGTAATAAAATGTAATATATGTTTGTATATGTGTAGCCTGCTGTTAATTCAATATTTTCCTTTAGGACTCCGTTTTGAGAAACTATTTGTGATTTATCTCTAGTTAATATTACAGTAACATGATCACTTTGAATACTTTGTAGCTTCTCCTTGCTTTCCTCATTAGAAGGCTTATGAGCTACTGTAAACATTCTATATTTACTGATCAGACGTGGCGAGTCCTGCTCAGCTCTTGACGCATCCTGATTTCAAATTGAAGCCGCATTTCAATTAGACTATGCCAGATTAGCGTATACAGGTGTTAAATAAATGTCAATGACGTTGTCAATGAAATGAAAGGCACCGACCGCAGCAGTATTAGATTTCACACAAAGACTTGAGCCTCACCTGTTGTTCAGCCGGGAAATTTAGAAATTTTCTACAAGCACTCATAATTTAGGTGATGAGACTAAACGAGTAGATCTCATTCTCTGGCAGTATGTTGCATATAAATTATGTAATCAAATGGCAGTATCTGAGTAATCTTCCCAATTGACTGCTTGAGGATATCAGTAAGAACATAAAAAGTAAGCCTAAAAAATCTGATGAACTATACTCAGTGGTAGTCAAAAATTCTGACCGACAATTCCATGAACACTCTCCAAACGTACAAAGAAAATTTTCAAATTGGAAGAAAAGTGTATGAAGAATCATAGCATCCAGTACGCCCAATGCATTGCATCCAAAGAACAACGAACTGCCGGCAGAAATAACTTGTAAGGCATATGTGATATTACCTACAAAAGTGCAATCAAAAATCAACGTAACAGCTTTGAGTTTACGTTACCTTACACGAGATTACACGACGAGTGTAACATTCTTGATGCATCTCCAGATGCAGTTTTGGATTGCAGGTTGGACACCATCACGAAATTCTTTCAAATTAGCAAGCAGGTTGCTTCGACAAGCCCTACCCCTGTCGATGTATTGAATCGGTTTATTTGATTTATGATTTATTGATAGTTGAATCTAATTTATTTATCAGGTTTGTTTTACGGCTTGAGCTAGGACCGAATGCTGTTACTTTTCTCTCAACTCGATTTTTCTCAACTAGATTCTAGCTTATCGAAGACCATTCAAGACCTCTTTTGTTTATAGGTCTGTAATATGGGTGGGTTGACCAATGAGTGGTGATTTAGCATGATCACTATGGCATTATTATTAACCGACTGCGACCCAAGGTATTCAGAAAGCAGCAGTGTGGAAACTGCAGTGCTTATCTGTTCAGTTCTTAACCTTACACCTTAACTTCACCTAGGCTATGATGGTTTCAATGTTTTGTTTTGGTACCTAGGCATATGATGCACAGTTCTCCTAGAGTTATCATGTTCTACAATTCGCAACAGACGTCAGAATGTAGAATTGATCCTATACTATAGATATGAAATATCTTTTTCGACTTGTGTCATTTCAACAGACCAATTTGGTGGCATTAATGCTACAGAATATTTATGAAAGGACTCTGCTACACTGTGATATACCTGTAATCTGGAAGGAAGCAATGGAATCAATTAACTCGACTTTTCTTAGAAGAAAACTGGCTTTAGTCTCAGGGTTCGTTGTCAGGTAGAAGTCTGAGATATGTTTTACAAGAAGAACAAAAGAGCTTAGTAAGGGTTTCTAGAAGTGTACACTGTCGCAGCTCCGTAACTGGAGAATTTCTCAAAGAGAAAACAATAGGTCCAGTGGTGATTTCTAAATTAACAAAGGGGAATCCCAGGGCAAATGCACAGGAAAGTCTGCGTTCTCTTATGACCACGTATTCTTATAGATGCAATTATAATAACCCATGCTTAACTGAGCTAATCTGTGTAGACAACCACTTGGAAATAATGAAAACCATGGAAACGTACAAGAATTCATCTTTGGTGTTTTTTAAGGATCAAATACATGATCTCTGAATGTCAAGACAAGCTCTTGTCCATTATTGGAAATGTCGAATCTCTGGTAAACCTCCGCCTTTCACCTTTTTTCTACAAACCAAGTAAAATCAACGTGAAATGGCCCCTTTTTGTGAAAAAATCTCTAGCTACTTTAAATCTTGCCCATTGCTAGCATTCAACAGTCTTTTTCTCAATTAGACCTCTTAAGAGTTGAGCTTTGTTAAACAAAGAGTAGGTACATATACTTTCAAAATTGCCTTGAAAATTTGTGACATTGCGCTAAAAACATAATTAATGAGAGCTTTTTTCGTCTAAAACACTTCAGAGTATAAATCGTCAGAAAGAAGAGTATATGCATATGGCAACCCTTTTATACGAAACGCGTATCAAAACGAGCCAATCATAAACGAGAAAGGAAAGAAACCAAAGAGAAAATGAACAGTCCAGGTGAAAAAACGACTTCCGTTTCGGAGTGAAGACACTACAGCACTAGGAAAGACCAGAAACACGATTGATCATGCGCAATACACCCTCAGAGGCACTATTTGAAAAGGTGCTAGGGATAAAAGAACTAGTCATCATTACCAACCTGCCAATGCCTACTACCACAACTTGCACAGGGTCCGTCAATTCGAAGAAGAGCAATCTGATCTTTGTTAAAACCATCAAGCCTTTTCCAAGTGACACCCTAAATTTTTGTGATTGAATTTGGTGTTAGTGACAACCTTATTGTGAAGATTCGCAGATTCCGAAGGCTGAAGTCCTCTTTCCTTTTTGGCATACCAAAGGCATAACAAACTTACCAACTTTTACTCATAAATGTCAGTTCCAGTTTTTCAATGCCGTCACTCATCAGTATCTTAATGTCTTTATTTGGTATTTTTTCTGCCCGAGTTGATGAGAATTACTCTACTTCTTGCTCAGTTTTATCTGAGATGGGAGCATACATCTGGACAATAGACAGGTTTCTAGGTCATACACTTGGCAGCATTGTCTCTTAATAGGTTCACACTCCAGCACAATCCTCTTGTATTGTACTCAAATGTGTTAATGGAAGTTTTACAATTAGTAGATGTGGACACACTCAACACTGATTGGATAAGAGGAAAACAACATTTGCCAATAGCCATGTCTTTAATATCAGAGTTTGTTTAGAAACTCGCCCACTATTGAAATTTTGAATTTGATTTTGGGGATTGGAGATTTACTGTTGTATCTTATTTGAAGATGGTCATGATAATGAATAGTGCTTTTGTTATGTAATGAACACCTTTTGTCCTTTTTAGGCAGGACTTATCATATATCAATGCCTGATGAGAAAGAAAAGGATGGGAGAGACCAAGACTTAATATATTTTTTCCCGTATCATAAGAAAATGCTCATATCAAAGTTAGGTCAAGTTCTCCATGTATTTGTAGTCGTGTTATTTGTGATAAAGTTATTGCCTCGGGTGGAGACAGAAGACGGGTTATTCTGGCATTGCGTGTAAGCCTTGTTCTTAGCATGGAGAGCTTATCTGATCTCCTCGTCGCTCTCGTCCAGCCAGTATTGATGTGTTCTGGGTTTTACTCCAAGGGCCTCATTTACAGCCTCTGCGATTGTGTCCTTGAAGGAGGACCACTTCTCTGTGCGACTTTCTGCAGTCAGGCCACCCCGGAACTCCTCATTCAGCACGTCTTGAAAATGGGCCAAGCAAAATGGGTTGTTCAGTCTGGTAACGTATGAAGCTCTCACAGTCTTGGGCTGCTTTCTTTGGGGTGTTGCAATGTGTAGTCAGAGCACAGTCCGGACCAGTCTATCGTTCAGCACCTCTCATGGCACGGGTCACACGGACGTCCCTGATGTCATTTGGCGTGCAATTATAAAATCAATCATGTGCCAGTGTTTTGACCTCGGGTGCATCCAGGTAGTCTTGTACTTGTCTGCCATCCTGAGCAAGGTGTCGGTAAAGCAAAGGCTGTGTTCTGCACACTTGCTGAGGAGGAGCAGTCCGTTGTCTTTGACCTTGCCTGCTCCGTGTCTGCCGAGAACGCCTTCCCAGCTGCTTTTACCTACTCTGGTGTTGAAATCTCCCAGGAAGACGAGTTTTTCACTTGGTAGGGTTGACCTGATGACTTGGTCAAGCTCATCGTAGCACTGTTTCTTGATGTCGTTTGCGTTTTGAGGGTGGGAGCATAGGGACTGTGAGAAATCTGGTCTTGTTGAGAGGGAAGCTCAATTTCATGAGGTGCTCGTTGATTACGACTGGCAGCGCTGGTTTGTTTTCCAGTAGAGCTGTTCTGATGGAAAACCCGGCGCCGCGAATCCTGTCTTCTGATTGCGGCTTTATTTTCCAAGAGAATCTGTATCCACCTCCCTCTTCCTTCAAAGACCCCTCGTCAACAAGGTGGATTTCATTCAGTGCTTCAATATCTACTCGGTATCGCAGTAGGCTGAGGAAGCCTTGATCTAGAGACACTAGGGACCGTTACGACTGCAGGCTGCAGTGGATGAAGACCAAGACTTCTGAAGGTGCCTCGTCCGCTCTCTATGCGTTCCACTGCACTTGCTGCCACCGCCTTCACAACCATTGGACCTACTAGTGATCTCTTCCGCTTGTTCTGTCGGGAGTCAGTCTTTGCATGGAGTGAGACTGGCAGAGCCCATCCCTAGCTCACCCAGTGTCTGAGGCCCATCCACTACCCTCACCTGGTTTAGCAAACCAGCCAAGGCCAGTGCCCAGCGTGTGGCCGCTGTTGCATGCGACAGCTACTTGGGGCCACAGGTGAGCTTTAAGTGTCAGGTGACAACCATTAACAGATGAGTGGTCCTGACAAGAGCATGGCAGCCCTACTGATAAAGGTACTACCTCTTCCCGGCACCCCATACATCCCAGAAAAATAAAATGAGGACATATTTAAACCCCAAAAGTATATTGTTTTTCAGATAGGTTTCAAAGGGGTTTGTTAGAGACTTAGGACATCGGACATCGCTAATAATTAATTAAAACAATTTATCTTGATTGGATAAGGTAGCAGATTAGATTGTAGATTAACTTAGGTTATTTTGTGACAAACGCTTCACTTGCAAGTATTACAATTTTACCTATTACAATGCTGGAAATCGATAAAGACGAGCCATTATTGAGAAATGTACATTGTTATTAATTTTGCAAACCACTCTTTTTTAGGAGGATTTTGGAAGGACCCTCATTATCTTAAAAGTACTGTATTTACATTGACATGCTGTTTTCTTTATATTCACGGAGTGAAAAAGTATATAGAAAATCAATTGATGTAGTCCTCTCTGCCAGGTAGAAAGTAAATATTAGTAGATATTAGTAGAACACTTAGCATGCCAATGATAAAGGCTGGTATATCGTTTTTCAATTATATCGGTGACAATGATACTTCTGTGACATTTTTCAAATTACTTTCTTAGACAAAATAGTGTTTCGTAACAGTGAATGCATATGACATCTTTCTTTTAAGCTTTGCCGTAGTGTTTACGAAGTAGGAAGATAAACCTGGTAGATTTTTGCAAAGAAACAGGTAAAGACAAATTCAAGAGTGTTTTTCAAGTGGGCGAGTAGATCTATTTATTGTCTGTAAAGAAACTGACATAAGTAATTTGAAGGTTATACACCTGTCGTTTGTGAATTTACAAGTGATTAATGGCTTTTAGAGTGCATCTGTCATGGCAACTTGTGCATTTTATATAACAATCCGACAGTACTCTGCCATTTTTGAATCCTGAGTAACCGCATTAAACAGCTTGAAATCAAATAAGACTCCTTGGATTTGAAAGTATAGCAACAGAAAGTATCAAATTTGGTGGTGATTGTTTTGTGAAAAGTCTTGCACCTGCTATTGCAGTAACTTTTGGAAACTGGGAAATGGCCGAAGTAAATGCTCAGGACTATGAAATCAATACAGAACAACTAGTTCAATTAGCTTTCCGAGCAAGATACTTTTGACAATTACCCTTAGCTGAGTTAGGCCTAAGAAAGACGGCAGCATTCGTGAATCCAAAGCTGGGATTATTAAAATTTCGCAGAACTTTTGAACAGGTCCTGAATCTTAAACTAATTGTGTAAACCATCCGTTGACAGTCTTCCACAATTTCATTAATTTTAATTCACTCAAGCTTTTTGTGAAATTTGCTCGATGCTTTCTGGCACACAATGAAACAACCACAACAGCTTAAATTCACCTTTTTGAATTATGATATCAGTTTTAATTTCAGTGTCCTCTAATTTGTTGGCCTCATGACCTCCCTTCTTGCCAGGGCACGGTTCGTCAATTTTCTTTATCTAAATGACATCTTAAGACCCGCGGTTTCTTTGAACTGGAAACAAAGAACTTCGTTTTGGACACTAGTTCCCGAGCTTTTGTGGCTAGCCCCAAACGAAAGGAAACCTGACAAATGACGGTGCTGTATTTCTTGCCGATTCAACTGTTGTCGCTCGCTGATTGGTTCACTGCGCTTGAATTTGCTTGGATTTGGGGCTAATTTCAACTAGCCCCAAGCAATTCAACTCAGTTTCGACAGAGTGCATAGAATGATGAGTTGTGTGAAGATCTGCCAAGAGTGCCATCAATGCGATGACTTATGTCTGCAAGTTAAAAATTTGGAGATTTTCAAACATCATGAAATCAATGCAGTGGACTTTCTACTACAGAAACCATTTTGTCGACTGACAAGTCATTCTTTGCTATTCTAACATTGATGCCATTTTTCTTCTTGGAGTTTATATGATGTCATCAGCCCCACTTGGAAATTCTACCACGAGCCGCCACTGAACTTCAGTTAGTGTACGAAAAGGATGTATCTTGTCTCTTCATTCTCTTTAACCAGTTGTTGAAACGCATAATGCCCGATATACTTGAAGAGTTTGCAAACGGTATTAAATTTGCAGGACTCAGCTTCAAAACTGATGACATAAATTTCATCACAGACACCAACGAAGAATTAGTAGAAGTGGTAAAATGATGATAGCTCGTTCTAGGTCAAAGTCGGTTACCTTGACTTAGCTGGCACTCAAAAAGTATAATAGAATAGCATCTTAGGAAACAACTTAACAGTGTATCTAATGCTGCATTATGAATGCGGTTTAAACTAAAGCCTTGGAGTCTTTGGAACCCTATATGATGTCAAGCGCCTGAATGGGCTACCCACTTCGATACTCCAAATATACTCAACTGTAAATATAAAGGATGAATTTAGCACAATTTACAACAACCTTGACCAAATCACCAGAGCAAGCAAGAAGAAAGGGGTATTTCATCCAAGTTGAAAAGAAGACGTTGGAAAATTGTGACTTACCGGTTTTCTGACCTCTAGTTATGGATATGTTTAACCTGCCAAGCATAAAGTTGCAGAGCAGACATGCACTTGAACAAAATAGCAAACAAACAACGTACGTGCTGCCGGTCAAATGTGACCCACAAGGAATATTTTGTGATTAGTGTTAGCCTATAAATTTTTTATTATTTTGGCCTGCAACTACACTTCTCACCAGCCGTGTGCATGAGCTACCTCCGCTGTGACCTTTCTTTCACGCTGTTTGCAAAGCATTCCCCCACCGGCCACACACACTTCATATCCTTTCAGCTTGCCCACTAAAAACTGAGTCTACGTGTCTTGATTAACTCATCTCAAGTTTTTTTTCCTTGCCCCTGGTTATCTGGTTATAAGCAGTAACATGGCTAGGGACCAGTGCAGACGTCGCGTTTTAGTCGAGATGAATTTATGCGTTGATTTTGACTTTGGAGTGCAGACTTTATATTGCATATGCACTTCTTAGTTAGACATTTGCAAATGAGAATCCAAGACCTAAATAAGTTGAACTTGACTCGACATAAATCCATCGTTTAAAGGCAAGTCGCTCTTGTGTTAGATAATCTAACAGTACTTCATAAAGGTGAGACACGAGCTGGATTTAGACAATAAATTTGTCATGGATTTATCATAAAATGGAGTTAGACGACGCAACACAAGAGCGACGTCTGAACTGGGTCTAACTAACAAGGCAAGACAGACTGAAAACGACTGAGAAGGATTATTTATTATCGACCTACACGAATAATGCCATCGAAAAAGCAGAAGAAAGACATCGAGCATAAAACATTTAATGCAGAGTGTACAGTGACATTTTTCTTCGTAGAAGTATCTGGAAAATATGTGGGACATGTTTGCACTAAAGGAGTGGAAACACTGAAACACTTTGATAGAGACGAAAGAGACAGCAGTACAGTTAAAATGCACGTCACTGCCTAGCACATTTTATTCACCAACGCAAGCACTCTTGTCTTGTGAGCTACAGAATTTCTGAGCTACTTGCATTCACGTCACGACATGCAAATTGTATATAAAAAACTATAGGCAAAGAAGAAAGAACGTTGAAACACTGTCAGTCTCGTACAACACACTAAGTAAGAGAGTAGAATATATTTCTTCTGAATAGCTAAAAGTGCCCTAACTTTGAGTTTATATCTTGACATGCAATGAAAGCTTCAATATTATCGGCACGGCTCAATTGTTGGCATTTATTCGTGATATTAAATGAGACTTAGAAATCTCAAATGAAATTGCTCGTCTGTAATTAACGAAAGATGATAAAGGGCTGGGGATATTGCGAATGAGATGGAACATGTCAACAAGAAAGCAAATCTCCAACTGCACATGTTATCTTGGATCTGCAGGGATGACTTTCCATTTATGAACTCCAATAGGAATGGTGCTGTAGTGCTCCTACGAGGAATTGATAAAACGTGTAAGCCAGTAACTAAGATTCCTGCTGTGTCTGCATCTATTAAGCGGTGATTCCCAAACGTTACACAGCAAAACATTTGCAATATTTGAAAGGGAAAAACCATATGCCATACGATACGACTTATCCAGCAAAACTTCTGTTTGAGGTAGTGGTTAAGAAGCAACAGGAAATAATTTATGAAAAATCATTGTAAGGGATGGAAAGGTAACTTAAAACGAGCATAAAGCTGTATTTATTTCTACAAATAATTACTAGCCGTAATAAACGTATGAATCAGGACTGTATTGGAACTTAAATACTTTTAAGTTCTAATCCTTTAAAGCAAGACAGTACAAAAGACATTAAAGTTGAACAGTCATGGAGATGCTGCCTACCAATGAAATCCTGGCTAGCAGTGAAAGCTGAAAAGGTTTTAGGCTATGTTGAATCTCAAAGGAATTCGTGATTATTTTTCAAACTTTCCTTTATACATATTTCAAGGCCTTTACTATACGTTTTGTCAAGGATTATTTACATTACTCATTTAAAAATGAGCACGATCATATTTGTAAAAAGTGTTCCGTGGATTATTGAAACTGAGGTTTCTTCTGAAAATTGCAAATATGGAGTCAAGAATTACCTTCACGAGAATTCCTTATAATTTGTTTAAACTTCAATGCTAAACTTTTATAGTGTTTCACGTTAACAGAAGTTCTTAAGAATAAATTACCTGAAAGCAGTTATTACGTAATTTCTTCCCACTGTCGCTGAATCGGTAAGGATACAGTTTAGTGTTGCATTTGTTCGCTTTCATAAAGGAACAGTGATGGGCAAGACTAAAATAAAGCAGATAATGCAATTGGAGAGAGGCTCATGCGAAGAAAAATGTAATGATAATCGTCATAAATATCTGTCATATCTAATGCTTTCCCGAAAACAGTTCAGTATTTTATGCAACTAACTTCGAGCGGTAGTACACTAAATGTCTTAGCAACTGAAATATGGAAAGCATAGTCAATAAACAGTAACGTATGTACAATCATTTACTCGAATTTGGATAATTGAATTTGGAAACTTTTTGAAACAGTCCGTGAAACGATTAGCAAGAAAAAGACTCCAGTAGCTAAGTGCTTATGTGTTTAACTTTGCCGTATAATTCAGGTCGTTTGATATTACCCTGCTTATTGCTAATTTAAGGTTGTTTGATCAGACGATACTACTTTCATTGTTACTCCGTTAAATAAATCATTTGCTCATTAATAATATCATTGCTTGAAAGGAAAATTTGAAATTTGCCGGACGGTGTGGCATTGAAAGAATTTTAGGGACCAGAGGGAACTTGATGAGACTCAGAACTCTACGACTATTGCCATGACGTAATGTGGCACTCGGTGTACCAGTCTACACCAAACAAAAATCGTTTTGTAAATACAATTAGAAGCAGTCGGAAGTCGCAAACCTGCGCTTTGCTGGGTCAAGCGGGATTTTCAGTTTTTAAATATCTGCTACTAATAAGTATGACTGTAACAAGACTTTCTCCACGATGATTTCGTCGATAGCTGCAGTTTTATGCATTTTAAAATATGGGGTGTACTTATACGTGTTAAGGTAACTTTTTTCCCTACTACAATTTCCACGCTAATTATAATTCTTTGAAAATGTCTTTAATAATTTTAAACGGATTCCCAATCCAGAAAGCGCTCCTGAACGCTTCTGAAGTTAATCGGTTTTTGAAGGGACGAACATACAAGTGTAGTGTAGTGTAGTGTAGTGTAGTGTAGTGTAGTGTAGTGTAGTGTAGTGTACCATAGCATAGTATAGTATAGTATAGTATTGTATTGTATTGTATAGTGTAGTGTAGTGTAGTAAAATTCTACTATGGTATGGTATTGTGTAGTTAGGTATGGTATGGTATGGTATGGTATTATATACTATAGTATAGTACAGTGTATCATAGCTACATTATGTTAAATTATAGCTGAGTATAGTGCAGGTTAGTATAGAATAGTATAGCATAGTATGGTATGCCATAGGATAGAATATTATAGCATGGTATTTTTAGTACAGAAGACTATAGTATTGTATATTATGATTTGGCATAGTATATTGTAGTGAGGTATCTTGTGATATAGTTTCGTATAATGATAACACAATAGAGAGGAGTACAGTGTAGAGAACGTGATTGCAGATGATATTATAATATTATAGTAAAATGTAACACAGTATACTGTGGTATTGTTTGCATAATGTACTTGTTTTGGTGTAATGTATCACAGAAAAGTATAGGACTGTACTATGTTTACAGTTTAGTAGTATCTTGTCGAGTATTGCAATTTAAGTCTAGTATGTGCGTATTTTGTACACTGTTGTATAAGAGTTGCGTCCTTGAATGTTTGATTTTTAGTAATCTCCAACCAAGAACCATAATAGTATTTATTGGATGATTTGCAAACTTCAATCTTTTTATGTTATATCTTTGAAGGTTCTTTTCCTCCACTGATTTGTTGATTTATATAGTACTCCATATGAACACTAGTTATTGATTATATTAAGCAATAACATATTCAACATGCTGCTTTTTGAAATAATGAATACAGGATTTTGTCAAAAGTACAGCAGCTGTGAATTAGATTGCATAGTCAACTATGGCAATGTCAAACAAATGGAATATTATTCTTGTAATTGTGTATATTTACACCAAATTTTCAGTGTATTCTACCTCCACTGCTGCACAGTGCTTGTACAGCGCTGAGTATTAAAAGCTTAGTTGTCAACACGCTCCTGCTAACAAATTGAAATAAACCGACCTTGGTTCACTCGCCTTAGACCATTATTAATTTAACATGTTAATATGTCTGTTTGTCACACCAGTAGTGTTCCCCTTGGCAGTAATTTATGTCGTTTGCCAAGTGCAGAGAATATTTGTTTTGAAGCTTAAGGCAACAGCACAAAAGTCCAGCCCTGTCAATGTCATAATTGGATAACTTAAGTAATCTCATTAAAGATTTAGACCAACTAATAACAGCCATTAGCAGGCATGTCAAGCAAGAGAGAAAAGAAATTCAATTCCTATAGTTTGTGAGCAGTGTTGGCATAACATCCAATGTATACTCTTATCATTGCTAGGTTTAGCCAATCATGTGTGTCTGGTCTATGCTCTATAATGAAGACGTTTTTGCAATCTTGAGTTGTAAGCGTTGTCTGAGCACACAAGACGTTTACGACTCACGACTTGATAAACGTCTGAAAACACGACTTTAACAAAGTCATCGAGGCAAGTACTTCGAACATTCTATCCTGAGTTTATAAATTATGCCCTTATATGAGGACTTTGTAGTCTTCATATAATAGCATAGACTTTGAAGTCTGGCTCGTGGTCTTTGATAAAGGCTATGGCAAAATGTAGTGGACACAAGTCAATGCCATATCTTACAGAAAGAAGGGTTGTAGAAAGGTCAATGTCTTTCGTTGACTCGAGGCTTGAGCATCGGCTGTATTTATACGTAGCATTGCAAAATGCTGCCATACGTCCAGGATAATGATATCAGGCTAGTTAATTCCTAATTTTGTAAATTAAACGGCATCTCACGAAATTTTAAACACCAGTAACACTGCTCCTTCCATGCAAATTAGGGGTAGGTCCATCTTATTCCTTGCTGAAACAGTTTATTCAACAAACAGAGGAAAGTACAGAGGAAAAGAGAAAAGGACAACAGTTTAGCCCTGGATTTTGATGTATATTGAAATAAACTTTTGTTGACAGGTTGGTTGAAACAAGGGCTTAATGCTTTTTTATTACTAAAAAAAGGGCGATACTTTTTACAGAAAGTTTTATTTTTGAATTTGAGCAATTGCCCTAAAAAAGCCCTGGGAGCACAAGGTAATATACAAGCCTGTATATTGCTTATATAAATTTTTGGCCGCTTGATAGATACTCTCATCTGTTCAGACCATTAATACGTAATGCTAACAGATTGACGTGGAATATATGGCAAGATTGGTACGAATGTACCTTTCGATCTATGAGCACTCTGCCACTTCTTTGTCTTATTCACATATCAATTTATGCTATTGTATTTGAGTTTATACGGTTGTAAAACACTACGTTTTTATAACCATTCAAGGTAATTCCTAAGACGTACTCTTGCATGTTATTGTTGCAACTACCGGAGCTTAAATCTCAGGTCCTCGGTTGAATTCCAATTAGTGAGCTTCCTATGGCTTGGTCATAGAAATAGCTGTATTGCCAGGGCTTTCTAAATAACAAGACGTTGGGTCAATCGTAGAACCTTTGCATTTGTTGTTCCTGCTTTATGCCTCTTTGGTCACTGCAACTTCATATACGATTTTCCAAAGAGACTCCTCAAATTTTCATTTTCTATTTCTCTTTTTTACTATTCCAGCATATCTGCTACACACAATTATGATAAGTAAAAATTTCTGAGTTTTCACAGTACACATCTAAGTACCATTATGCGGGTTGTCTCCTCGTCATGTATAGTCATAATTTGTTAGATAATTGCATTCTAGTCGGATGAGATAAGTGTTCTTGAAACTAAAGACAAACACTATATTATTGCTTTCTAAACAGTCCTAGTGTTAAGCAGTTTTGTTTCAAACATGTGTCAATCAAATAGCAGCTTTGTACCTTCATTTGTACCAAAAGTGATTTGAAATAATTGTTTCCAAAGGTCAAACTGCAATTTCCTAAATAATAACATAAAAACGCATTCCTAGATACACGACATTCCTTTAAGGCTTGATAAACCAGACTTTGAGTTTAAGAAACCATAACACCACTTGTACTTATCATATGCAAGAGAATTTAGCCGTTGTCTGACCTCCTATAGCATAAATAGATTCTTCAGATACTCACTGTTTAGCCTGAAAGTATAGCATTTACTAATATAAGATGTGATGTTACAGAAATATTGTTCATAGCTGTTTACAAGCAAGGCTCTCAAAGGGACTATCTAATAGTTTTCCTGCAGGTCAAATAACAGGACGTAAAGCGTTTATTGGAGTATACTTTGAATGGAGATAAAGTTTTTGGCTTTAGGTTTATTTTCGTCACGTCTTGCATTGGCGTTTTCTGAGAATGTTTTGGGTATATGTGCCCAGGTATTTGTTTCAGCAAAGCTTTGACTTGAATAAATCGGCGATTGGCCCTCCCTTTCGCTGAAATTCTTTGTACTCGCTCGAATGAGAGGTGGAATAAGCGTTGGTGTTGACGAAGGCCTGCTAGGGCCCTTATAGTAGGAGTCTTGGTCAGAGTCTTTATCTCCTTGTTCGCGTAGCTCATTTCCTTCAACGTCAACTTCAAGCTGTTCCTCGTCGTCAAATGGGATTTCTTTGTTATTATCAGTTACTAGTCTCCTGTTTTTGGCACGTCGATTTTGATACCAGACCTTAATTTGTCTATCCTTAAGACCCAAAGCTTTGGCAAGTCGTTTGCGTTCTTTTCTGTCAATGTAGTGACTCTCTTGAAATGCATTTTCTAGCCCCTTAAGCTGACTTGGTTTGAAAATAGTTCTTGGTCTCCTGCTTCGATCACGTCTACTTCTGAATGACAGAGCAGCTGCATCTCTAAAACCTGGAAGAAATAATTCTGTGATATTAATCTGGGATATCGAGAATTTCAATGTTCATTTACAATAACATTTCCACGTTCTCACTTTTTATCGTTAGAGAGACACGCGAGGGAAGCTTTGGGTACTGGTAATAAAACAATGATTGTTTTAGGCTAAATATAATTATGGAATGTGTATGCGTACTTTTATAGCATATTTATCGTCACATAACAAATAGTAAAAGCTGGAAATGCAATGCATGCAGATCTATTGACTGGATAGGACATCTATTGAATGGCTAGAAAATATATAGGATGGACTGAACATATTTGTTGTCCAAAGCATTGATTTCAAGGAGATTTCATAGCAGATGGGAACTTGCTCAAAGACCTTTTGCTTTAAAAGCGTTGATGATTCGGACCAGTATTTGGACATTATTTGGAATTTAGCTGCACTGGCAGACAGTTGTGCTATGTACTGTGGATACGACCCACACTGTTTACGTGAAAACGGCTTGACTCTGTATAAAATGGTTGAACCATAACAGGGCAATGTCTGACCTCAAAAACCTTCAAGTAAAGATGTCCAGACCAATCGTTCTGCAAAAATGTTGTCTTATTCATTATTTTCAAGCTGAAAGACCTTCTGTCTGTACGTAATAAGTGACAAATGAAAAGCATAAGTCAACAATATTATCAATGTCTGAATAGTCCTTTTATGCTGAATATGGCGCCACATTGTGTAGATACTGTGTTTAGGAAAGGACCATTTGCTTGCTCTGACAGTAATTCAGATGATACCTATTTACGTACGATTTTGAAATGGGTAGCTGTGTTGTGTGAACACAAGAAATAAGCTGATATCTTGTGTCAATTGCCATTATACTTATACTAGTTCTTTCTTCAATGATGACTTCATATATTGGCCAGTAAATTAAAAGATCAATGCAGTGTAATTACGTAGTTTGGATCAGTTTCCGTTTCATTGTGTTTTTACCAATAGCAAAAATTTTATTATTTGGTTATTTAAGACCGAATTGAAAAGTAGAAGCTACAGCTTGGGACCGATAACAGGATAACGACTATACCAAAAAGCTTTGATGTTATATTTCATTTGATCATCTAGTAACCCTGTTGTAGATGCCATTAAAACCAACGGTAGTAGTACCCTTACAAACAGTATAAAGTTATCTTGGTAACCACAAAAACACTGGGCTCCTAAGTTGGTAAAATGGGGAGAGTCAAGCCTGGCATGCGTTCAATGAGTTTTCAAAACCTTCTATTTTTAGACACATACAGAACGTGTGCTCATAGTGAAGTAGTTGGAATATCCTTTTCTCAAGAAATATTTAAACGCTCTCTCCATGTGAAGAATCCTCTCAAGACATAGTCGGACATGGTTCTTCAGAGATGAGTGTTCCACACAAAGCGTAAGTTCACTCGGTCAGGTGTTGGCCCATGTGCTTACAAAGCCTAGATACGTGTCTTTGTATGCCACTACTCCACTTTGCGTTTATTGTTGTTTTGAGACATGTCCTTTGTGCTGTGCTTTTCTAATAGAATTCAGCAGCTCTCTCCTTTTCCCTCAGTTTTCATCAAGATCTGGACCCAGATTTCTTCTGATTCTAATCGATGTTCATAACAGGCGAAATTGTTCAGCACTCAGAGCCGTACTTTAGACGAAGTAAACAAGACACTTCAGTATTCGTTTCTTGGTCTTCACGCACAGGCCGCCATTTACACAGATACTCTTCAGCTTCTAAAAGCTTTACTTTGCCCGGACGATCATTGCTTTAGTCTCTTCCTTGCAGGTCCCATCCGTGGTAAGAATACCGCGAAGGTATTTAAACTTCACAATCTGTTTTATCCTCTCTCTCTTTTCTACCCCCAATAAACAGGTTGCATCCAACAGTTTGTTCAACCAGGCTAGTTAGTTAGTTAGTTAGTTAGTTAGTTAGTTACTTTTCTCAACATCATATCAGTATCCAGGGTAAACAGGAAATAGCTTACGCTAAAGAGCCCCGCACCATTTGGCAACAATGGGCCCTTGAATAGGGCATGTTTGTTTTCCAATAAGTTTCAGTGAAGAAGTTTGATTGGCCAGTTAAGGAATCATTCCTTATGTGGTTTACTAAACTTGTTTTTTATAGGAAACAAGTTAGGTTTTAACCCCTTTACTTTTTATTTACTTTACGTGCGTTCTATAAAAGCCCCGCTGCAGTGCAGGTAATCAATCAGGTGAACAGACACACTTGTTTTCCGCACCTCCGCATCTCCGTAGTCTCACAGCATTGAATTCGATGCTTCAGGACCGAAATTTTTTTTTCTGAATCCCGGTGTTCTCCTTCTCTTCACAGAAATGCTCCCAAATGCATTCTGTTCATCTTGACATCATTTCATCCTTTTCTACCAGAACTGTCCCATCTTTCGACCCTATGCATCCGCTGCGCGTTTCTATGTTTTATTCCGTTACATGCTTGAGCTTTCCAAACACTTTCTTTGCCTTGGTCCCCCACACTCTTTTAATATCATTGTTGCTAGAAACATGTTTCTGATACATCTATGCACATGTCCGTAGTTTTTTTAATTTTGATCTCATCTAACATTCAGCCTTTCTTCTCTCACTTTTCATTCTTGAAATGTAGTTTCTGTTGACGTTGTAACGTCGACTTTAAAAGATTGCGAGGTGAAAAAGGCATCTTTGCGTAAAAAAGTGTATCGATTATTTATAGTATGAGGGAGAAACAGAATTACATTTATTGTTTAGATGTCACTAAAAATAGACAAAGACACAAATTTATGCTTGCACTGTTGAAGAATTTGGACAAAATGGAGCAAGCAAAACTAGCGTAGTCATTCTGAGGCTGAAGTATTCTTTAAACATAAAAATTCCTTAGGTAACTATTTATCATATTTTCTGAGATCTATTTGCAAACTTGCTTATCAACTTGAAGTGTGAATCATAATTGGGAGTGGTTGCACCACCTCTAAGATCTTTTAAGATAAATTAACCTGATAAATTTCCATCGAGATTGAAAAACTGTGTTTTATAATCTTGATGAAGAGGATCCGAAACAGTTAAAAGCAATCCAGATTAATCTTTAGGAAAGAAAAGCAAGTCTTGGATGAGGAACTTGTAGAGCTCCTTATTGAAGTCGAAGATGAAAGTGTTTGTGACCGAGAAATGGACAAGGCTATGGAATACAGATACAGTTTAACATCTGCACTTGTAGCTGTGGAAAAAGCATTAGAGAAAATGGCTACCTCTAAAAACATGACTAGTAGTACAGCCAAGGACAGAGGATTCATTTTAGTTAGCTGCTTCATTGCAACCCCATTTGAAAGAAAAAAGGAGTAAAAGTAAACGTTGCCAGAGTTAGAGTTAATGAAGTTTGTTGCAAAAGTACATGAATGACAAGAGTTTTAGGATGGATATTCCTTAGTTGTTGACCAAAATATCGGACTTGCAAATGTTGATAAATTTAAATATTTAAAACGTTACGTTGAAGGCCCAGTAGAAATGTGATTGCAGGAATCCCTATAACAGAGTCAGATTATGTTGTTGCTATGGAACTCTTAAAAAGGAGGTATGCAAAATCTACTATTATACAGCGAGCACATGTTAACCAGCTATTAAAAGTAAGTCCAGTTGTTAATGATAAAAATGTGCAAACATTGAGGCTATTCTATAATCAAGTGGAGACACATGTTCGTGTATTAGAATATCTTATTTTAGTATTGTTGTGCCAGTGTTCATGGAGAAAATTCCCGGTGAAATTCAGTTTAGCATGATCAGGCCCCATACAAAAGACAATTTGGATTGGACTCTGGACGAGATGTTAAGTTGCTTCGAAAAGGAATTGCTGGTTAGAGAAAGACACATGGCGTTATTGAAAATATATAACTTGGAGTAACACAGATCACCTGCTACAAGGCCCAACCTTAAAATACAAGCAACAGCAAATGGATTGGTAAATGAAAACAGTTAAATAACTTGTTTTTTTACTTCGGCAACATCATCTCGAGGACTGTGGGATTCCAAAGAGAGCTGAGGAGCATGAGAGTATTCTAAAAAATATGATAAATGTTTCCCATGTTTTAATTCAGGTCATATTCAAAGGCGTCATGGGCTTTCTGTTGCACGAGAAAACGTTCCCGACAAAGACCCACGTTATACAGCTAATTGGAAGCAGCATATATTACTAATGCTGTAAAATAGTGGTGCAAAAATTAGGTCATTCTCTACAAAGAACTACATCCACTGCATGCAATGTATCTATCAAATTAAATTTAATGTTCTTTACAATACTACTAGTATTTAATCCTAAAACTTTACATTAAGGACTTTTTTTTGCAAAGTAGTGCTTATTGTGCTATTGTGGTCAACGTTTGGAACCAAATTCTTCTTAACGTCCGAAAGGTCAAGGTTCTACGCCTACGTCGTCCCATTGTGGATTTTAACTTGTATTTTACTAGCCTGAGCTTTAAGTTTGGATAAGCTGTCTGTAGATAGAATTTCTTTGATACTTTTATATTCATGAACAAGCTCTCGTAGTCCAAGGTTGCATTTGATGTAGCTGAAGCTTTAGTTAGTGAGAGCACCTTCAGACCAAGATAAGTTTGAATAAACGAATATTCCTCATTCTTGAGCTTTTGTACATCACGTCTCTGATATTGCTTTGTCGCATTCATAAATGAATGAACTGGAATGTCCTCAAAATCAAAGATCTCTCAATTAAGCAATGCGAAAGCTGTCAAAATTCGCCAAGACATAAAAAAACCTTTACTCATTTCGAAGACCACTGTGTCAATTGCAAAATATAAAACTACCCTTCTATACTTTTCAACTGCAACAAAATGAGCAGCATGTTTGTATGTTTTCATCTGGCATCCTCTACCCTTACATTTTCTTTCATCAAGAAAACCTTGTTCTTCTATCCCCTCCTTCATGCATAACTGTTTTGCAACTTCCAAAAGCTGACTAAGATTGTTGTGAAGTTACCGTTGCTTATGTATGACCCAGTCCAACAAGCGTAGGAAGGGTGGCTCTTTTATATTACAAATAAGATTATGCTTGATTATTAAAAGTTGGCAAAAGACATGCTCGGTCAGTACAATCTGGAAGAAGGTAAGTTTACATCAATGCTCAATATTTGATACAGGTAGTCGGACGTCATCCATTACAGAGAAAGCAGTTGCAAGCTTAGGGTTTGAGACTGTAAAGAAGGAATCCGTAGCGATTGATGGTGATGAGTGTTTAATGTTATTCTTCTCCTTGAGGTCGAATCAGTTGTTAAGAAAAGAATATAACTGGATACAGGCGTACACTAGCTGTAGCATCTAGAAAGCATAGGGATTAGACCAGTAGACGATGTGCATGAAATTGATAACATAACCTTCACAAGTCAGAGGTATTTTGTAGGTTTACCATTGAACGCAGGTCACATAACACTGACATCTAACTTCAAAAATTGTCTTTTAAGGTTGAATAGCCCATTTAAAAAGCTTAAGAAAGACCATGAGGTACTTAATACGTACAATGACATCATTGTTGGAACAGGATGATCCAAAAGGTAATGGAGATGGAATCACCAGCAATGATCCAGTACCTGCCACACGCTGCTGTCATAAGAGAAGATGCTGAGACTACTACAGTAAGGATGGCATATAATGCATCATACAAAGACTACAACACAGGTACTTTACTCAATGATTGTCTCCATATAGGACCTTCTATGACCCCTCCTATATTTTTATACCTTTAAAATTCAGAGTACTAAAAGTTGCATTAGTAAAAGATATATAAAAGGAGTTTTTAAAATATAGAAGTGTGCAATGCTGATCGTGACTGCCTCAGGTTTCTTTAATTTGATGATATTTGCTGTCCAAAGTCTGAAATAGTCGTAGACAGGTTTAAAGGAGTTGTATTTGGTGTAAATTGTTCACCATTTATTTTGAATGCAGTATCATATCGAAGCCTTTAAAGAGAATGACCAAGAATTTACTACTAAATTGTTGGAAGGGTCTTAAATAGATGATCTCTTAACAGGGGCTGCAGGTTGAAAAGAAACATTTAGCCTTTACAAGAAAGAAAAGAGTGCTATTAACAGGGCTTTCGACTAAGAAAATGGAAAAGAAATAACTGTTGCTAGAACAGTAGATAAGCACATGTAAAAATGAAGATCATGGTAGAAAATCTGTCAGCGAACTCGTATGCAAAAGAAACTATAGGTCCTAGAATACCAGAAGAGAAGACTAAGGTTCTGGGAGTTGCATGGGACAACAAGAAAGATGAAATAGAAATTGAATTGAGAAAAATTAGGGAGATGTCTAACAACGCCAAGTCCACAAAAAGAGGGATTTTGAGCAAGCTGGCAAGGCTGTTTGATTCTTTAGGAATAGTTAGTCCTGCAATGGTGCCAAGGTCACTTTCCAGGAATTATGTTCTAAAGAAGCTTGGATGGTATGATCCTATTCCACAAGAAATGGTTAACAAATGAGATGTATGGTTGAGATATCTTAATCGCGTGAGGACTATTTTTGTTTCTAGGAGTGTGTATAGTGGAATTGGAAACAAAATCATTAAATGTTAACTACATGGTTTTGACAATACAAGCCAAAAAGCTATCTGTGCAGTAATATATCTGGGTTTTGAAACTGAGGAAGGCATATTTTTCAGGCTGTTATGTTGTAAAATAAGAGTGGCCCCACTGAAACAATTAAGTATACATTGGTTGAAATGATGTCTGCCATGATTTTAGCAGTGGTTGTTGGCGCAGTTGTCATGGCTTTGAGAACAAAAGTAATAGTTCAAAAGGTCAAATTTTGTTTTGGATTTTCAATAATGGAGAGTGGAAGCAACTTGTCCAACACAGGGTGAATGAAATCTTCTCTACTTGTAACTTAGAAGACTGAGGGCATGTAAGGGGTAAATACAACCTAGCAGACCTAGGCTCAAGAGGGGTAGCTGCCAGTACCTTAAGAGACAACAGCCTAAGTGGTCAGGACCAGCTTGGTTTTGCCATAGTTTGTATAACCTCACTTTTATGGTTTAAGCCTGTATTTTCGACGTAGATATGAAACTCTCATTTTTTTTATTGCGTAAATATTTCACCAAAATTAGTTGTAACCAGTCTAGAGTAAATTGTTAGTAAAAAAGAAGTTTACTTGTTTGCATCACCCTCTGCTATATTGGTGTTTTTATGTTCATATTATGTTAGAATTACCTTGTGTGGTTCATAACTCTAAAGATTGTTCTAGTAAGATGAGGGCTTAAGAGAGTTTCCCTTGGCTACCCTTGCTTTCACCGCTGATGTTTAATTTTACGTTTTAATTAATCCCTTTCTGTTTCAATTCTGTTGTGGGAGGTGGATTTAGAATTTGAAATAATGTTGGTCATGCATTAAGATCAAGCATCTCCTACTGTTATTGGTAAACACGACAGCTTGAAAATGCTCAATACAGAGTTTACAGTTCTTATACAGATACTGAGCGCTTTTACCTATAAGATCTCTATAACGAGTGAGTAAAAGGCATCCTTTCGACTTGATGTGTAATAACTTAGACATACATGTTATTTAACGTATCCTAGCACAGGTAATGCTGTTCAAGTCCAAAGTATATGTAATCCCTGATTTTCAAATGAAATGTCTTTGATCCTGAATTGCGATACTAAATACATGCCATTACAACCTAGCTGAGACTTAAATTTCAAAATTTCTCCAAGGGAGACACCTCAAAATTGTCCATTGGGAAATTATGTATCCTCTGTATTTACATTGACGATGCCTTCCCCCCTCGGAGTCTTGAATCAGTCCATGACGTTTGTTATGTCATACGTTTTTAGCTTGTAATTTTATTATTTCGAAGCATGGGTCATTATAACAACTTTATACTGGAAAAAATGTAAACAAAGAGGATGTTGCTTATCACGTTGCATCAGACAGAAATCTAAAAAAGCTTAGATCAGGACACTTCCTTTTACTATTTGAACAATCAACAGCTGAACACCAGCTACCACCTCATTTGTTTTCAATCCAAGGAGACAAATTGGCTGTGTTGTGGTCTGCTTTCGATGCCATTTTACTAATGGCAACGTTAATACATAGGTGACCTCCACATTTGGCGCGAATTGGTCCAGAAGGAGACTGAATCTTGTAGTGTCACTCACTTGTGGCTATTCTTTATTCTATCCTAGGACCATCCTTTTTTCGTTAGTTCTTAACGTCAAGTTTGTATTGCATACATTATTTTGACTGTATGTTTCAGTGATGTATAAAGGTAAAAAAATAAGGCAACTCAGACAGTGGAACGAAGTAAGTTAGATTAACAATGGCGGTAGGTTTCTAGAAGGTGCCTAGTCCCACTTTTCAATTGCAATCTGCTACTTCACTATGGCTTAGAGAGGCAACTGCTGAAGTAGGCTATATCATGTAGGCATAGCTCTTGCGTACAGGCTGCCTCGAGGTAGGATTTTAATCCAGGTTTGATCGGTATTAGACTAGAGAAGCCCTGTAGTCAGAAGCACTTGGTATCGACGACAGAGCTTCCAGCCTCTTTACATTACTGATGGCAACATCAAAGACATAAACCTATGAACCGTTGACGGCTTCATTCGTCAATTCTAGGCTTCCCCTGCTTAAAATTCGAAAGCCAGTTTATAGTGTATGTTGTGCGCAGATAAGCTATACAAAATTCCTTTTATCTCGTACGTAACATGATAAATCGCACTTGGCAAGCGGTCGCGGTGGACTCCAGTTCACTGTTAGTTTCTAGCGTGTTGGCGAACGCTGTTACTGTGCTGCTAGGACTGTAAAGATGCCTTCTTTCAAATGTAAGGTAAAAGATAAAGTTAGGATGCTGAACAGAACATACCTTTGAAAAAGTCGTCCACTGCTCCATAAGGCATTGAGTAATACCCATTTAATTGATACTCGTGTGGCACTAGGTTGTTTCGTGTTCCTCGTGCCCAAGGTGGATAACTTGGCAAGGAACAATAATGAAGGGTTGGTCTTGATGTACATATGCAAGATGAACATGGTAAAATTGGTGAAGCTGTAATGCTAGCTCTGTCAAACACTGCCGGTAATGAGTTGTTTAGGCTGGATGGAAGAGAACTGCTCATATTGGTGGGGCAGCTACGAAGAACGCAGGAGTTGTGAAACATTTCTTTTCAGAAATCGTTTGCTACAGACGGCTCAATGTTTACCAGAATGATTATCCTGTAGGTTAAAAGATAGTTGATGTTAATAAGGTTAATATTCACATAACAAATTACAAGATTTTCTAAATGATAAGCATAAACCTAGTATTAAAGTTAATTATTACACTCCTTTGATTCTCAAGAGAAATGTTTCATTAATCTGAGAGATTATACACTCTCTTTGTAGCCCGAGTGGAAATTTTTTGCCATTCTACACCCCCACCCCCACCCCCGCCACCGTGAGCAGCAATGTGTAATCACTGAAAGACTTCCTGAATTCACAATGTCATATGTGATATCGCCAACCCACATTCAGGAATACATAATCGGACAGCCCTGACGATGATGCCAACGCCGCAGAGCAGTCAATCATTCTCTGAATTCCCCTTTCGCCTTGAGGAAACACAGTTACATATTGTTGTCGACTGACTTAGTTTGTTGGCTGATATTTAATAACAAGATGTGAAATACTATGGTTGCTAGGAATTTCACTTTAATCTATGACAATCTAACCACCTGTCACTTTATGATGCTATGCTGTTCAAGAAACTGGTTTGCTTTGTTGTTAGCCATTTCGCCAATTTCAGTTTTGCCAGATTTGCCCGGATAGCGTCCACGATAAGTATGCAGTATCAAGTAGCAGTCAAAACAGATGGCCACTTCAGCCATGTCAATCATTTCAGAGTAGTATTTTACCATTTGGGTTGGGGTTGGGGGGGATGTGGGCTAATGGGCGAAGTAAAGCATTGAGTCTCTGAGCTGAATTGATTAATCGCAGCGCAATCCTCTTATTAGAGGTAACCTTAAAAAATTGTCTGCAATTTATGAGGGCGTTGAAGACCTTGAAAGTTTCTCATATCTTACCTCTATAGCCCTTAAGGTCTTCGATCTCCGGAATTTGGTTCTGAAGAACGTAGAATGTAGAATGATCACGTGTACTTAAGTACGAAAGCAACAATACCGCTCAGTTTAGATGAGTGATAAAATATTAGGGGACTCTCGCCCCCATCAATTTTCAGTTTCCTTAATAACCTTAACCCTCCAACGTAACAAAGCACTGTGGCATAAAGTGCATTAATTTGCTAAATGTGAAATTTCAAGGTCGTGCATGAAAACCGTTATGAGAAATACTCCAAGACTGTACATCCCCATTATCACGCTACGAAATGGGGTACGTCATGGACTACACTTAAGAGGTGTGTTCTCCCTCCCGCATTTACTTCTGAATTTATCGTAACAATTGTCCTGGTAAACGTGTGATAAAGGATAAAATTTTAGTTAATGGTCATAGAGTTCTGTAAAGGAAAAAGTCCGTAAAATAGCAAGGTAAATACACATATCTGCTGCACATTCATCTTTGATCAGTGTACATCAATTATATTTTGATCAAAGTTTCTTTACCGACAACTTATGCCTATGCTTTCAGTTTTTGTAGTAGTTAAGTTAGTAAAAGTAAACACAGTGTAAATAATGAATAGAATCTTATCTATCAAGTACCAAACATACGGTCTTCCACTTGTGTTACATTGTTTACAATTATACTGGCCCGGTGTAAAGTTATGAATAATGACTCCTATCAAACTACCAACCATCTAACTAACTAGCTAACTAACTAACTAACTAACAAGTTTATTAACTATCTAACTAACTAACTAACTAACTAACTAACCAACCAACTAACTAACTAACTAACTAACTAACTAACTAACTAACTAACTAACTAACTAACTAACTCGCTAACTAATAAATAAATTAACTAAATAGCTAACCAACTAACTAACAAATTAGTTAACTAACTAACTAGCACATTAATTAACTAACTAACTAGCACATTAATTAACTAACTAAATGACTAACTAACTGACCAACTAATTAACTAACTAACTTACACAGTTACTAACTAATTACTTAATGCTGAATAAATAAAAAGTATCTGAGAAATAAGAAGACTAATGGCTTGATGAATAAATAAGTGATATCTCAAGTTTAGTAAATAAAATTGGATTGCTTCCTTAAGCTTGATTTGGTTCGATTGTAGGAAACGGGCAGAATCCGAAAACAGCCATTACTGAGGCAAGTCTGCTTGCTGTTGGGGTCAGGATATGCAAAGAACAGAAGAGAAGTTATGATTGTGTCCGCCGGATCTCCAAACATGACTCTCGAGTGCAAATCAAACAGGGTATACGTGTGTGATTATGTCAGAGTCCTTCAACCTCAGCATTGAATTAAGGTAGCCAAAGCATGTTTCAGTTGAATGATATTATTAGATAGCAACAACACTATACAGATTTGAACGATCATTTTGTGGTACAAAACTTGAAAATCGCCTTGAAAATTTGCGACATTGAGCTAAAATCATACTTAAAAGCTTTTTCGTCTGACACTCTTCAGATCTTCAGAGTATGAAACGTCAGAAAGGAAAGTATATGTATATGGCAACCTATTTATACGGAACATGTAGCAAATCTAGCCAATCATAAACAAGAAAGGAAACAAAGAAAGAGAAAATGAAGAAACAAAACATTATTGAAAGAGTCCAAGTGAAAAAACGAACTCTTTCTGCCTACAGAGTACTGCTTTTAAGTATGATTTTAGCGGAATGTCGCAAATTTTCAAGGCGACTATACAGATTGTAAATTCTTAGAGATAAATTATCTAATAGACGTACATCGAAAATTCCTGTATGAATCGCCATCCTTATTGACACGGGGATGTCTTTAAAACATATATTTTATTACTAAGAGATGACTAGTCTAGGACCTGTTGTAGCAATCTGCTAACAATCTGTTTTAGTCTTGATAGGATTGACTGAATCTTACATTTGAAGGAATAAATAATCCAAGGACTCAGTGATTTAAAAGTTGTGGAAGTATATCACAAACGTAAAATGTATTGTACAGTAGATAAACACAATTATGAAATATTATGGAATACAGCCAAGCCGAGTACAAGAGTCCTTTATTTTCAAAAGAGCACTCTAGTTTTTTCATGGCTAAGTCGTTTTAAACAGAAATATTTATAACATACCTAGTGCACTCGGTATAGAGATGGCCAAGTTCATTTTTTCGTTTAAGACATATAATTTTAGGACGGCGGCTTATATGAGTTCTATGCCAAATGAAAGCTCTGATGAAACAGAATCAAGGCTAGAGGTTGATGACTCAAGTTTGAGTTAAATCCTGGCCAGTTAGGTTCCTACTAATGAGGCGAATGTCAATGCCTTTCGCTCCTTTCGTCTCAATTACTCTACCCGGGAATTAGACAGGCTTGACACTGATTCTACACTGGCTTTCAGCGATGGTAGTCAAATGATTATTATACAATGGTTACAGACGTGGTAAACGTCAAGTTTTTTAAACATTAGTTATACAGTAATTCTTAGATGGCATTTTGCCAAATATAAAATAGCAGTACAATGGTGACACCCCAGTTCAAGGTTGGTTCAGCATTTGATAGACATTGGTCGTACAACGATTCAACACAAACTGTATCTTCGTTGTATTCAGCACTGGGTTATAAATCACATATGTCTGAGTTTTACACTGATCTTACAACAACTGCACAATTATTGTCAATTGATTTTGTACTTTCCTCTACACGGGTCGTATTTTGGCTCCAAATTAGTTATAATAGAATATACGCTGATTTTACACCAGCTGTACACCCACTGTACCCACGGACTCTGAACTGACTTTTAAATTAGTTATGCATGGCCAACAACACAATCATTGTCAAATGATTCTGTACTTTCTTCAGCACTGGTTGTATGCTGGTTCCAAAGTAGTAAGAGAAGAATTTCACATTGACTTTACAGCGACTGTAAAACCATCAAAAGCTGATCCTGTCTTGGATTCCAAACTACTTTCACGTGTGTTTTACACTGATTTTACAACAACTGTACACTCTTAGTACACTCATTCTGAACTGGCTTACAAATTGGCTATACATGGGGTACCTGATTTTACAGCAACTGTACACTCTTAGTACATTCATTCTGCACTGGCTTACAAATTGGCTATACATGGGGTACCTGATTTTACAGCAACTGTACACTCTTAGTACATTCATTCTGCAC
>JANTCA010022434.1:0-23476 GCA_024741275.1 Chironex yamaguchii
CCAGAATCTGAATACTTCAAATGAACGTATAGGCCTCACTTTGATGTATTTGCATGAAAATGAGAGCGTGCGTTACTAGGGCCAATGCGTTACTTGGGCTCCAACAAAGCCTTCGAAAGGAGGTCCAATACGAGGTTTGTACCGTACAAAGTTCGTAGTTACAACAGCAAACAAACCAATTCGATGGAAAGAGCTGTGAACATAAATTGCATTTTGCAGGTCTATAACATGTCACGAGCGATTCTACTAGCAGGGAAAATAGCAGAGATAGGCGCTGCAATGAAGTAAAAACAACAATGTAAGCAAATGTGTCATCTTTTGATATGTGTCTCGATTTGCAATAAACGATTACCGTCGGTTATTACAGTCAATTAGTTACGTTACTTAAGAAATGCGACTGTATGTTCTCTTAAGTGGGCGGATGTGACCGTAAATTCAGTTTTAAATGGTATTCATTATACCATGCTTCCAGTGCGTGATGTTGGACTCAACAAGAGAGAAGAGAAGCGTCTAGAAAATCGTCGAGCGTCAGGAGAGACGGTTCTAATATTTTATGAAACACCAAACGAGGAGCGAAATGGAGGAATTGACCCTTGTTAGACGAAAGTTATATCTTACCCAAGGCCAACGAAACCGGTGTACAGGACAGCTTATTACAGTAATACGAAGATGCAAATTTACAATTTTTTGGAGAGACCTAGAAATATGATTAGTATCACTCGTTGGTGTAATCGTTTAGACCAGTTGAAAGAGTATAATTTGTTTCAAAATTGATAACCGACAGCATTCATAAGAATGAAGTTGAAAATATTGACATTGAGTCCAGAGATAACCTCTCAATTCTGCTAGTAAATATCCAGTGAACCAGTTGAGACCTAATTTCACAGTCCCAAACCAGCTTTAAAACATACAGCTGAATTGTTTAACATTATTTTAAATACCTGCACTTTGGACGCAAAAAAATGTCATAAATCTAAAATCAGGACGAATTATACTTGTATGAACATTGTACGGCTAAGAACGAATAGATAGAATAAGATCGGCTTGTATCCCAGCTTCATCAACTTCATCTCCCGTCGATTTTCATCAAATTGACAGTTTTGATTCTCGACATTATCCTGCCAAAGCCTACACTCTTCTTTTTCTCAATTTGTCGATTCAGACAACCAAAACAATGCAAGATATCGGTATTTTGAAATTCAACACAAGCACATGCCACAGCATACAACGTATAACGGGGATCTTTTGCCGTACAAACCGAGTTCCTTGAAACGCAATGTGACTTCAACCTCGCTCTGATCTTAACTCTATAGCTTTTCTTATATCTCAATGGATCTGCCTCAGCCATGTTGGCAACCATATTTTTCAAAGCGAGGGCTGTGAAAACAGTTTGTACAGTTCTGACCCATGACCTTCACAAGAACTGGAATAAAACAACAAAATCCCATTTTCAAAATGTCAATGTTGAACGTCGCATAAACGGAGATCACCACGTGAGCAAACAAAAAAATCAAATAAGCTGATACAAAAACGATTGACAAAGCTGAGTTGCCTGAAAGCCAAGGGATCAATATCAGTAAATAAAAGAGAAAATAGGATTTAGAAGCTCAACTTACACTAAATTGTCAAACACCGTCTTCTTGGCAACGATTTCTACAACGTCATGTCTTTTGAGCTGCATTCTTCCGATGCGGCGAGCATGCCCCCTCTGTAACTTAGGTAACAAAAATAACCTCGTTTTGGATAGAGGCCTCATTATCGTCAGCATAGAACGTGCAAACAGTTACATCAAATTTGCTACAGTAAATAGGAAATTTTTCAGTTTTTTATCGAAATTCGCTCATGTTACAGAGAATATTCGACAACAAAGCGGCGTTATTTGATTGCTATCTCTCAATGCGAGTGAAAGAGGAAAGAAAAATCTGACAGCTTAAAGCATAAAGCTATATTAATGCTTTGCACTTTCCGAGTTTAACAAGTGTGTGTCAAGACAAGACTAACGAAGGGAGGGGCGATGCAATACATGAAATTTGATATTGATAGCTTCCCAATTGTTGTAATAGATTCCTGCTGTTTAATTAACCACGGGTTACTTAGGCAAAAATTTGCTCGAAACGACCAGAATCACTGTTTACAATATGCACTTCGACGGTGTTAGACCGCAGTAAACAAAAAGACTTGTTCTGTGTAGAATTTATTTAAACTTAGGTTTTCCATATTGGTTTGCCATGTTGACGAAACTATTTAGGTGGAGTGGTCAACTCTATGCCAAACAATTGTCTTGTATTCCCGTGTAAATGATAGCATTTTTGCTCGTAACAACTGTTTCACGTGGAGACAATTGGCGTTTGCACAATGATACGCAAATGCGCTCACGAAGAGCTCTCTCGTACACTTACTGACACAAAATTGGTTGAATGCAATATCTATGTACCATCTGCTTGTAACCCAAGTGTTGCTTGATAATTTAGAGCGTAGCAGAGTCAAAACTTCGGCAAAGTTTTCAATAAATAATTACAGTGAGTTCTTGTTATCTGAACAGGTTCAACCTCAAAACAAGAAATCCTTTACGGATTAGCCGAATATTCGGATGAACGAGGATGTCACTTGGTCGTAATTATCATCAACACGTCACATCACTCTAGAAACCAGAAACTGGTGTGGCAATAGAGTGGCGGCAACTAGATTCATTTGCCTGATTCATCGACTCGTCAGATGTATGAAGGAATTTTATGAAATCGATTGCATGGACTCGAATTGAGCTAAACCGAGGAAGATTTCTCAAAACAAATCAAATCGTCGTTGCATAGTTTCTCTCTTGATTGCAGGTAGAGGAAATATAGCATATATTTTTTACGTTTAGACTAAATTCACTAACTCGATTGTAATTCAAAATATTGCTAGTCTTGCCACTGGCACTTCGCCAATGGATATGTCGAGCAAGATGACTGTTGCTGACAAAGAGGTTTATGATCTGTGTATGGCAGATAATTTTAAAATGTAAAATATTGGGACTTAAAATTTTCCAAAGATTACTCTCTCATCAAATACGTCCTATGTCGACTAAACCATTGAGGAAATACTCTAATGAGCCTACTTGGTGCATTCCTATACATTTACAAATTAATTAACATGTTGATACCTGCCTCGGTTATATTCAGCTTCGGGTATAATCTTACGAAGCACTAAAATAAATCCGGCAGCTCCAGTCCTGCTTCAGACCTCCAGCTTGCGAACAGCAACAATTTTCAGGGGTCTGGGATACATTTTATAGTCTACCAAACACTTGAGACGTATGATCTCATTAGTTCACTAAGACTTGTCGTTTGTTATGGCAAATATCCAAGAAATGAATCCATTATAAGATAGCACAGTAACAGAGAGGTTCAGCTGGAATATTCCATTGCAAAGTACCACAAAACATACTGTATTACAAAAAAACCCAACAATTCTGCAAACTATGCCGTTGGTAACTTGCAGCACTCAGAGAGTGCAAACCTTTAGCAAGTCAGTATTATCATTTGAACATCAGGGGATGTCCCCACGATGACTTCCTTGCTAGTCCATTAAGCTACCATGAAGATAAAATTACCAAATATGGTAACTGGGTTATTCCTCATTAGCACTATGAAGGTTTCATTGCTGAAAAAGTGATCCAGAATCCAGGATTTGATTGGAATTATCCCCGCAAATTAAGAATTTGTTCTTTATCCTAGGTCCGATACTTCCTGGAAATTTCGTCAAAATCCATCCATAAGTTTTTGAGCTATCTTGCTAGCAATCAGACAAACAAACAAACAGACAGACAGACAGACAAGCAAACAAACAAACAAAGAAAGAAACAAACAAACAAACCAACCAACCAACCAACTTCGACAAAAACATAACCTCCCGGCGGAGGCAATTGATACTTTGACAACGTAAGCTTGAAACACGACAAATATCAGTGTGCTCGCAAATCCTCGTGTTGGGAATGCACGGTTGACGTAATTGCTTCATACGTATGCCTTCATACTTCAAACATCAATTTCAATCCTTTAACTGGATACTTTGAAAGTAAACTGTTGCCTTCTAACTCATGAGTTATTTGTTTTAAAGATAAGAATTGTTTACTTGTAGTCATAATTGTTAATTTGACATTAGGATTATAAACGTGGTTGATATCTGTTAGAAATCGAGCAAAGAACTGATCTTGTTAAAGTAAGAAACAAGGTCGAAATAAAACCACTATAAAACACTGATTCTACCAAAACAAACGATATGTACAATAACATGTCAAACTCCAACTGGATTATTCCAAAAGATTCCGACCAGACACGTATCAGTGCTCCAGGACGACCGCTAACTCTATATGATTAATGGAACTTAACTTGATAAGTGTTTTTGCATTTGAAATTTGTCAAAAACCAACTTTCATAAACTTTTAAGGAACGTGATGTAAAACAGAGTTACTGCTATAAATGCGTCAATGTCCACTGGAATGACCCAGAGAATTGCAAAGTAAAATGTAGGCTAATTGATTAATCATGGATAATTACATTGGTGTATTGATCAGAAGTTCAAACAGCATTAAAGTTCGATTACATTAATTTATGACAAAGCCAATGAGTAATTATCAATATTACCTCTGTCAGAAGGTTACGTTTCAGAGTTTGTTTATCTGTCTGTCTGTTCGTTATCAAGGTAACCCCAAAACGTATTAATGGTTTTTGACAAAATTTGTAGGAAGCATCCGCCCTGGGATAAGGAACAATGATAAAATTTGGTGATCCGGGTCAATTCTTGGATTTTGGATCACTCGTTCGGCAATGAAGCCTTCTGAGTACTAGTAAGGACGTTTTTGTGCGGATAACCTTGAGTTATCATACTGGCTTGGTGGAAGTTTGCGCTCTTGGAGTGCTTTGCGTAAATCTGTGGGACGACATCTGAAATCGATCCGAACGACTCGACTTAAACGATCCAGATAACATCACCAAACGAAGGACAGATAGGGACATAAGTCTATTAGTTGGAATACTGTACCGTCCTAAGCAAGAGTTAAATTGGGATCATTTTAGAGAAGGTCTTGTAGTATTGCTCACACGATACCGGATTACTTCCTATTGGATTACTCGTTTTTCTCAATCGTGTTTCTGTTCACATGGCACTCCGATCTGATTTGCATCGATTTTGCAACGTAATACTGCGCCGTTTTCAAAATGGTGCGTTTCGGATCACTTTTCGTATCAAGTCACTCTTTGAGTCTGTGTGAACCACTTATCTTTTTTTCAGATCAGTGGTGTGAACACACTAAACCAATACGTTATCGCTCCAGGAACATGCAAACAAAATTTCAAACTGTGATCGTTGTTAGGCAGAGTTCTCTTGATCAATAGACATGCTGTGAAGCCAAACGGAGCCGTGTGAACAGACCTGTAAATTGAGTCTGCGATTGTAAGAATAAGAGAAATTCTCGTATCAAATTGGATCAAGACCTTAGAGACAATATTACTTTGATCTAGCAAGAAATTGATCAAGTACACCATCAAAACCGAATACAATAGCCAATCGAGTAATGCAAAGTTTTACAAGACTCGTTCACCTTGTGAAGAGAGCGCCATATTGGCACAGTTGCAGGCAATGATGTCATTAAAAGATTTTAGATATAGAGGCATCTCCAGAACTGCGCTTAAAGCGAGATTTTTTGTTTCTTTATCGGGGGGAGGGTGTGGGTGTACCAGGAAACGATATTTTCTTCGTTTAAACAAGCCAATATCCATTTAATCCATCCTAGATTTCCGTCACTTCCTTGCTGCATAGAATATTAATTTTAACAAAAACATAGTTTTTTTACGGGGGATTAACTGCAGATTACATAGCATTGACAGTTAATCCTATGTTGTTAATAGTAGTAGACGAATCATTAGACGGCAATGGACGGACAGTGAGAAAAATGGACAGGACATACAATGCCAAAGAGAGCGTTGGCGCAAACAGAAGGTCAGTGGTATGACCTCATTCAATGGTTACAATTACGGTCAATTGGCTTAACATCAGAAGATGTCAATGATTATGATGATAATGAGTATGATGATAATGATTATGGTGATAATGATTTTGGTGTTAATGATTATGGTGATAATGAGTATGATCATAATGATTATGGTGATAATGAGTATGATGATTATGATCATGGAGATAATGATTGTGACGATGATTATGGTGATAATGAGTATGATGATAATGATCATGGTGATAATGATTATGGTGATAATAATTATGGCGATAATGATTATGATGATAATGATTATGGTGATGATGATTATGGTGATAACGATTATGGGGATAATGATTATGATGATAATGAGCATGATGATATTGATTATGATGATAATGAGTATGATGATATTGATTATGGTGATAATGATTATGGTGATGATGATTATGATGACAATGATTATGGTGATAATGATTATGATGATAATGATCATGGTGATAATGAGTACTATGATAATGATTATGGTGATAATGATTATGGTGATAATGATTATGATGATAAAGAGTTATATAATATTGATTATGATGATAATGATCATGGTGATAATGATTATGGTGATAATGATTATGATGATAATGATTATGATGATAATGATTATGGTGATAATGATTATGATGATAATGATCATGGTGATGATGATTATGATGATAATGATTATGGTGATAATGATTATGATGATAATGATTATGGTGATAATGATTAAGATGATGATCATGATTAGATGAGTGTGTCAAAATAGGATATATAGGAAGCTGCCCCTCTATTATCCCTAGGAGAGACACTTGAAGAAGATATTCCTTCCAATTCAAGCAGGTGTTCTTGTCAGGTAACACTTTGGCCTTTTGGTTCGCCCATAAAATAAGGTTCTAGCTATACAAGGTTTTTTTGTTTCCTGTGAGCATAAAAAGACTTGATGCAGCTGACGTTTGTTGAATTAGAAGAATGTACTCAAAGACATATAGAAGAAATTACCATCTTAAATAAATTTCATGGCGAAATTTGTGTTTGGGAACAGTATTCAGTAAGGGCATTTCAGAAAACCATGTCCAATTTTTCACATACAAAGTAAGGTGTCATGTATCAAATATAAGTGTTTCTTTACGTTGTTAGTTTTGACAAGATGTTTCCCGGATGTGAAAATCGTTAAAGTAGTTGTTCTATTGACGTCTTTTCTACACTTATAAAAAATGCGATTATCCTTGCTCAAAACGACTCAGAATAACAAGTGCTTGCATTGAAAGTGCTTGGATGGAAAGTGCTTGGATTGAAAGTGCTTGGGTGGAAAGTGCTTGGATTGAAAGTGCTTGGGTTAAAAGTCAGTGTGGCTTTGAAGTTGTTTTCTCTGGTCAAACTCTATTTCTATGCATTGTTGGTTCTAAGACAACACACTTATCTATCGAAAACAGCATGGACAGTTATAATGATTGTAAGACAGAGGTGAAAACTGTAGTAACCACTTGTCTCTCAATGACGAGGCTTTGTCAGAGCTATGATACACTTCCGACTCGGATCTCTGAATTTAGCAATAAAGAGCGTAAAAGAGACCTTCAATACAACACTATAGCCAGCCTGGACTTTTCATAACTTACTAGCATAACCTGATGACAGAGTGAAGTGCCCACCTTGATAATGAAACCATGGATAATGGTTTAAAGGAGGCTGGGATCAAGTCCATGCTGTATTTGTTTGTCATGTTTGCAAAATGGCGGATTTCCATTGCGGCCACCTCAAAAGAGTCTGGCCTCCCTCTAGGGTCTAATAATTGTTTCTACGAGGCAAACCAGTCAATTAATTCAAAATAAAACTACGCAAGTCACAGCGCGGCTGGTAATGTAAACAAAAAAAGCAAAACGTAAAAAAGAACATCGTTACACCATCCAATGACGACATTGCTTGTTGGGTAATTTCTGATACAAAGATAAATACCCCGAAGATGTTTTTAGGTAAAATCAAGAACTGAAAACACTCTGAAGAGAATTTTAACTTTTGAGGCAAACATTAAGCCTATCTGATTACCCGGTATTTCATCTGTTATCTCATATCAAGCTATCACCTTAGATAATTTCTGATCAGGGTTACTGTCATGTTTTGATATGTTTCAGGATATACTATCAAATTTTGCTCTGACAAAGGTTCTCTTCACTATCTTCAAGTTTTCTGCGTTGTTTCAAAACAAGCCTTAAGTATTTTTTTAAACCGCCTTTTCTAGCAATAATACTCATTATTTAAATTTCAAGAACATAGATCATTGGAAGTATACGTCAAAATTCACTTTGCGTGCTAGCAAATTGCAAACACTGTTGTATACTCCCTTAAGTTTACACCTTCTACATGCTACCAAAATTTATTTGGTAAGCTTGCAAACCGTACACACTGTCTTAACTTAGCATTCTTTAAGTTATCAAACGTAATGTATTGTATTCTATATCCATACACATAACGTGATAGCAGTGTACCATCATTGCATCTTCTAAAATATTTTATAACTTATAATATTAATTCTACTCATAGTGGTGATGATATTGCTAATAAAAATATGTTAAGCGTTTCTTCTTTGGTAACTTCTCTCTTTCCTTTCTCGTCCATCAAACCACCAGTGCAATATTGGCGCCTCCTTATAGAACCACATGCTCTGTTTTGAAAAATAAAGTGCTCGAAAATTGTGTTAAATTGAACAGCAAGAGACAAACAGTGAAACACTGTGTCAAATATTTGTTATATGATCAGTTTGATCACCTCATGCATTCAAAAACATCACGATCATCAGGCGTATTTTTACATTTTTACGGGAAATTTAACGTGTCTTTTTTTAATTTGCGCATTAACTTGGTATTGGTGACAAGGATGTTGAGATGGTATTACAGCTTACTTGACTGATACGGTTCGACTTTGATGGGCTCTTCCACCATGATAGTTCATATCGACCAACATTAATGCAGATGCCTCATTGAGATAAGTGTGCATTAGTCGAGACCACAATCAAAGGCAAAAATAAAGCGCAATTTTATGTGGTCTTTTCATCGCACAAGTAATATGTCATTTCATTTTTATTTGTAGTTTTAAATCTTCGCAAACCACGATAATAGATGTCTAGGTCCGACAGGTCAAAGGTTATTATTGTTCCTTATGAATAGACTGCTTATAAATAAGCCCTATCTTTATCAACAGGTTTTAGTCCGAAGAATAACCCCTTTATCTTCATAGAGTTATGCTTTGCAGGTAACAGTACATGCTGTAGTGTACATTACTGTCTTTATAAAGTGTTGTCCAACATATACATTATGGATATGCATGTTTTAAAAAGAAACGGAATTTCCCAGTACCATAGATATAATGCCTTATTGTGTAGCAGTTTATTAGAATTGGACGAGGATTTATATAATACTGTAGATCTTCAATTACCAATTTTCAGATTTTCTGGTCTTTATGCTGTTTTCTATTCACTCCCTTTAAATACTCGTATTACTCCGGATTTGGCTTACTTCCCCTCTAAATCGTAACCCCACAACTTCGCATAATTTAACATTATAATGTATTAAGTGTTCACTGTCAGTTGCCCAAATTGATTACGTGGACATGTGTTTTAAAGTTGAAGATATTTGATAACATTTAGGTATATACTTTAAAACGTCAAAATGCTTCTTTTAGCTCACGATTCACAGCCATATCACACAGTTTTGTACGTCACCATATCCACAAAAGGCAATATGTCAATTAACAGCAAGTAAAATTACAGCACAAAAACTTACGGAACATAAAGTTACAGCACATAAAATAACAGCAGATGAATGTACAGAAAGTAAAATTACAGCACATAACATAACAGCACATAAAACTACAGCACATAAATTCACAGCACATAAAATAACAGCAAATAAAATTAAAGTCATAAATTAACAGTACATAAAATAACAGCACATAAAGTTACAGCAAGTAAAATTACAGCACATAACATTACAGCACATAAATTTGCAGCACATAAAATTATAGCACATGAAGTTACAGTACATTAAATAACAGCACATAAAATTACAGCACATAAATTAACAGCACAAAAAATTACAGCACATAAAGTTACAGCAAGTAAAATTACAGCACATAAAATAACAGCACATAAATTTGCAGCACATAAACTTACAGCACATAAACTTACAGCACATAAATTTGCAGCACATAAAATAACAGCACATAAAATAACAGTACATAAATTCACAGCGCATAAAATAACAGCACATAAAATAACAATTCAAAAATTCACAGCGCATAAAATAACAGCACATAAAATTACAGCACATAAAATAACAGCAAGTAAAATTACAGCACATAAATTTACAGCACAAAAAATAACAGCACGTAAAGTTACAGCAAGTAAAATTACAGCACGTAAAATTACAGCACATAAAGTTACAGTACATAGAATTACAATACATAAAATTACAGTACCTATATCAGAATCAAATCATCTATAGCTGAAGATTGCGTTGAATGAATTTCTCAACAATTCTCAAATGCTCCAGTATTCAATAGTAGGGAATTTTCTTCAAGGTTTTCTTTGATGGCGTGTAGCATTAACAGGACACATTTGGGAACATACTCGGAACGGCTATTTACATCTGAGACCCATCAGAAGCACGAGGATTCGAAAAACACGGGGAACAGAAAACGGCTAAACTAATAATCAGACAGGGAATTGAACTAAGCAAGTCGACATATTCCAACCAAAATAGAGAACGCCAAATGCCACTATTCCTTCAGCAATTAAAATGTTAACACCGTCTAAGGACGACGAAGGAAGAAAGTTCCAAGTGAAGACAAGACAAGTAAACTGAGAATGAGGTATCCCCTGTACATCGGTAAGGGTGCTCGCAGGGGATTGGGGCAAATGATTATTCACAGCCAATCATTAGTAATAATCCAATTCCTTCATCTCCTGCATGGATACCTCTGTGGTCAACCTATGTCCTAAATGGTGTGGTACACCTTACGATGTCTCATATCTCTTTTACTGCCCTCTAGACTACACAAACCTGACAATAAAAGATCTATCGAAAGGACTCATGGCGGCCGCAGGATTCACCGGGTACTTGTGACGATGGCAATAACAACGGTAATAGTCCAGTCGACATTTTAACTCGTTAACTTAGCCGTGAGCTGAACTGCTTTGAGGCAACCCGTCTGCATCTTTCATCCCAGATAATCAGGGTGTTGCATAAAATCTCTATTTCAAACCAGAGTGTAAACTAGTCGTATAGACTACGCAAGGATGCAAGATCACGTGTCACTATTATCAAAACTAAGCAAGATTTTTCCCACAGAAATAAATCTTCGTAAAACAGGTATATCTTTGTTATTTGTGCTTCGGTTCATTAAACACCGGCAAAAAGTCAAAATTTGCGTCAAAAATCCTATACAATGTCAATAATGAAAGTGCAATAACATTGTCATACGCTTACTCGCCATCAAAACACATACATTTCCCATAACATTCACAGACGATATCATTGGCCACTAAAACAAGCCTGAGTTGTGGTTCAATTCCATCACCAGTTTGTAAATGATACACAAATACACGTCCATTTCGGTAAGCTTCCTGACAACTAAAACTAAAAAGAACTTGGAGTACACAAGTGTCAACAAAGACAGCGCGAAGGTTTTAAAACGGACTTTACTTTCAAGCAGGAAAGAATCTTTACCAAAGTTCTCAATCCAGACAGGAGTCGTAATCACTACCACAGTCGCTATCAATTTGTTCTTCTCCCGTCTTCGCCCCAAATCGGCCCATACTTTCGGGGTATGTTGTGGACAAAGGAAAGAATAATCAAACAAAAATAATAAAGAGCAAAGTAAAGTTTGAAACAAAGAAGCAGGCAAACTAAAAAAGGAGCAAAGGAACAAACAAACAAAGGAGCAAATGAACAAACAAACAAAGGAGCAAAGAAGCAAACAAAGGAACATACAAACGAAGAAGCAGGCAAACAAAGAAAGGAGCAAAAGAACAAACAAACAAATGAGCAAATGAACAAAGAAACAAACAAACAAAGAACAAACAAACAAAGAACAACCAAACGAAGAAGCAGGCAATAAACAAAGGAGCAAAGGAACAAACAAGCAAAGGAGTAAATGAACAAACAGAACAAACAAAGGAGCAAAGAAGCAAGCAACGAAACAAACAAAGAACAAACAAACAAAGAAGCAAACAAACAAACAAAGAGTAAACAACAAAGAACAAACAAATAAAGAAGGAAAAAACAAAGAGCAAACTAACAAAGGAACAAATAAGCAAAGAAGCAAACAAACAAACAAACAAACAAACAAAGAAATTTTTGTAAACTAGTTTCTGAATGACTTCTCACTGTTGGCAAAAAACATATGTGAATCGTCTCATCTCAAAGAAATCCGGGATGTGGCGCAACTTAGTGATGGGAAAAAGCTTCTTCAGTCTAGATAAAATATATTTGATTCTCTTTCCTTCTTTGTTTACCGATAAATTTTCACTTCGCCTATGGACAAGACGTTTGGCCATTTTCACATGCGTTGCTACTCATAGTACTCAGCGAGAAAGGATTGAAACTAAAATGTTCGTTGTAGATTGTGAATAATCCCATTCAGGAAGTTAGCAAGTTTAACTACCTGGAAAGCATAAAATAGAAAATAAGGAATGTGATATACAAATCAAAAGGAGAAGCAGGATGGCTGAAGATGCATTTAAGCTAAGGAAGGTACTGAAGAAGCGTAAGAGGAAGGTAGCCACCAGACTCAGAGTGCTGGACAGCTGTGTAAATTCCATATGGCAGAGAATACTGGACAATTTCAGCCAAAAGGAAAGGAAGGTTGGAAGAAGCAAAAATGTGGCTCCTCAGACGATTTTTTAGAACAACTTGGAAAGATCATGTTAAATATGAAGAGGTACTTATAAGGGGTAGAAATGTGAATTTCCTAAAACACAAAATGAAAACAGAAGGACTGGAGAAAGTAACACTAACTAGGAGAATACAAGCAATACGGAGTCGAGGCATACCACGATGGACCAGCCTGGAAAGTCTAAGGAGATGGATGTCATCTCAATTTCCAGCATGATAGAGAAACATGGTATCAGAACAAGAATTGCTGAAAAATACTATGGTGATAAAAGTGGAGGACTATCCTCGCCTTTGTACTTCCGGACACAGCACATTGAGAGAGATATGCATTGAATTCAAGCATGCACATACCAAAAGAAGGAAAAAAAATGGCTTTAGGGCACCGTTTCCAAGTTACAAAACACCACCTCGAAGTAGTTTTCTGAGAGAAACAGATTTTCGGTTGCAATTGGCGTTCTACGCTTGTTTTTCAACCTAGAGATCAGATTGATGTTGAGAAAGGCAAGTAACAGAGTAAGAGCAGTTTTGTAAAAGTCCAAAGTCACTGTGTCAGAGCAATAAGAAGCAAATATACACATGTGATCAAGGTAGTTGAGGGTAAAAGGTTTATGCCATTTAAACGTTACTGAATATATGCATTCGAGTTCTTAATAATCATCTGTTACATTTGACAAGCAATTGAGATAAGTTAATCACATGTTAAATTTGTTTAAGATACGTATTAAATCTAATTTACTTTGAGTAGGGTACAGAGAAACACTTTGATATAAATCCGAAGAATAATATCGTATATGCTTGCAATGACGGTCGGGCACTCGACATCAAAGAAATCAGGCTACTCACATAGCTACAATCTTTGCAAAAATAGTTGCAATAATGGCGCAATATCTAACGGGCATTAGAATAATGACGTCATAACATTTTTGGACTTAAATCACATATCTCAAAAGGATATCATAAAATAATCTCAAAAGTAGTACTTTATGCAAATATCTGAAATATTATCAGAGATGTAGCAAATTGACAGTCAGCCCCATCAAATTACTGTATTTGAAGTCTTGTTTATGATTACATCAACCAAGCCAATAATAACAGTGGTTCTAAATAGGAAATCTTAAATATTCCAGTAGTCGTATCTCAGGCAGTTTTTGTCATATTAGAATGAAATTTGAAAAATTTGGTCATATTTTTGATTTCTTTGAGAATCCATGATTCAAATTTGTAAATTCTTAAAAGAGATGTTTCATGACTTCACACATCACCACTCTATATCATCAGTCTATCTCCTACCCACATGCACAGTAGATAAAGCCAGAACCTCCTGATTACCTGTGAAAAGCAAACTGTCTGGTAATTACTTCTCATAGAATTAAATCCAACGATTGTTGATCCCAGTTCCCTATAATTTATCGCAGGGTTAAAACCCGGCGAGTTAATTAAAATCTGTTGTAATATATTCTTTAATTGTCTACATTTCGTTTACATCTGTTGTTTGTGTTAGAGCCGGTCAACCATCGAAGGTCAAAAACCATCAACCGTTTGCGATGCCGCCTTTTCGTAAATCTCGCCAGATTTGAAGAATGGTGTTGTATCCTAAACCGATCAACAGCCTCTGACTATAAATCTGTATGCTGAACGTAAGCCATCTTGAGAAAACAACTGTATATCCATTGGCCCTGGAGTCGTAAATTTATAAACCTTTGTTCATGGCTGAAAGTTTAGCACCTAGGCAGTAGCTTTAGTCAAAATAAATGAATTTTACATTCTTAACGGCAAAAGAAAGTGGTTGGATAAATGCTTTTCATCCACGCAATTTTCAAGATTGGACATTTGAAATGCTGCAAAAGTCTATGGCATTAGCAGCGGAACTCGCTTGACTTAATATTACAGGTATTAAAATGCCTTTTAAGATGAGTTCTGTGATAATTGTAAGCCTATTTAAACGCGATAATTGCATTTTAATTGCATCGTTATGATCACTTCTTAGTTAGCTTAATAAACCGATTTTTGTACAGTCTAACCTGCAGACAATGCTAAGAGGATCACGTCTTGAGTCAAAGACTAGCTTATGAAACCGCGCTGTAATAGTTCTTCGATATTATGAAGGGAATCAACAAAAAGTGATAAGCTAGAGATTTTGTCATCCGGCAGATGGTCAAAGTAATCACTAATCACTCCATTCATGCTTTATCATGAATAATAATTATCCATGTTTACTTCACAACCCTTAGAGGCCTGCTGTAATGTATAAACGTCTTTTTTAACAATTAAATGTAAAACACAAGTTAATGGAACTTTGTGGCCATGAGTGGGACACTTAGTACAATATCTAGTTTTAGCAATTAAACGGTATTGTACGGAAGAGAGTTACCAATATGGCAGCATTATCCACTTTGTACAACTCTTCTGCTTGATTGTGACACGTCTGCTGTATTCTCATTAAATCCCACTGTCCACAAACGTATTTCGCGGGAAGGGTGATCGGCATCAGCCAACTTTGTATATTGCGATATTACTTTCATCCAAAAGGGCAGAAAAATGACAGACCATCGACTCGTGTTATTTGAATTCAAGGTAATAGCCTGTCTCTTCTTAAATTGGCAGTTAATAATTTATTTGAGACTCTCAGGCGGAAGTCGGCAAGCTGTCGATGGATTACTTCCAACTCACTCCAAGCGACAAGGGGATTGCGCGCAATTGGTGCATTAGGTGTGATGTTATGGTCATTCTTTTCGGTAAGAAGTTAATGGAGTCGCACTGACTGAAGAAGCGGCCGCGGCAGACAAGCGGCAACCCTACTATGCTATCCAAAGGCATGCCACAAGCGGGGGGGTTGCATCTGCCGTCAATTTCTGCATCGACAAGCTCGTTGTTTTATCCCTACACACAAAAACGTCTCTCTAGTTTGAAATCTGGGTAACAATTGCCTGGAGCTTGGCGCGACACTAGTTTAGGATGGCATATTATGTCTAGTTTAAAGTAAATTCGAGAACATGTAGGACGGATAACGAATATCTCAAACAGGAACATGTTATGTTCCAGGTCGCATAAAGTTTTGATTGAAAGGGAGGACTGTTTCCAGTATTCCAACAGAAAACAACCCTGAAGATATAAAACTATGTTTATGGCGGACATTGAGACAGAAAATTTATTCCCAAGCATTAAATCATTCTTGGATCGTAAAAAAAACCAGACGAAACGTAATGATGTTAGAAATACCGTATGCTCCATTGGTCTCCTGCAAGAAAACGACATCAAGAATATGCTGTCCTTTTTGCGTTAGCTGTCCAACTCAATGCTCTCTTTGACGTTTTGTTTAGAATATACAATTGCCCAAGATGAAGTAAAGTTATCAAATGCAAGCACTATTTTATTGTCAGCTTTCGTGGCTGTTAAGCGCATGAAAAGGAGATAGAACTTTGCAAAAAAGCAAATTAGGAAAAGCCTGTCGTAAACGCGACAAATCCCATACTTGACCATCTGTCCTTTACATTTGACGTCATCAGTGTCATGCTTTTATTGAAACACTATTAGCAACCTTGTGGCCATTTACTTTAAAACGTCACCATTATTTGCTCTCGCATTCGCCGAGTATAATGCCTGTTGCTCAAAGCAGCAATTGCAAGATGGGTGTGTCGCAAACATAAAATATTCATGAATATTTGTATGATAGTAGGAGATTAATAATAGCCGAGTAGCCTACCATCCTCAGCTTAATCAAAGAATCGAACAGATAAAAAACACGACAGACAGCGTAAGATCACATGCTCTGATCCAATCAAATTCCAAAAAGTTAACAGGTAATAAAAAGTTCCAAACGAGCTAGGAGCGATCTAGACATATATTCTACATCGCAATAAAGTACGAGCTGGACTGGAAACAATACACTCTTCCTAGTTTCTCCGGCTGGACAAAATTTGGGTAGGAACCGTAATGTTAATAGTAGACTTCGTTAACTACGGTATAGTTTTAAAAAAATGAGTGCGCATTGGCACCGATTAATTTTAAATGAAATTAAAATAACGGGGAAGACCTGTAAGCAGATTAATTCCAAATGTATGAAAGAAAGGTTTAGTCTGTAAACAAGGTCTTATATTCCATATCTCGATTTCATTTGCAGTAAATCCAACGAATGGGTTATTTATGGGTAAATGCCAGTAGCGTGCATTGCAACCGAAAGGGAATCTGGTGGCTAGTGAACATGATTTCACCTCACTAGCACACAAAACAGTAGAGTAAGAAAAACATACCCTGCAAATATACAGTCGTATACGTGGTTTTTATTGCAAAAAACACCAAAAAACCAGTTCGTTGTAATGACTGAAAGCCTGGAGTTCATTTGCAGTTTTTTAAAACTACTGCTGTCATTGAAGTATCAAATTTCGCCAGTCCTTTGGCAACAACCAAGAACTTTGACGTAGTCAGGGAACAAATCTGCTATAAATTGAAACGATTTAGCATGCTTCCTGTCAACTTGACTTGATAGTCGATTCGGGGATGGTTGTGGCAATGCAAATGACATGGTTTTCTGGATCTTACGTCAAAGAGCTACGTCAGAGGTATTAACTCGGCACAATGAAATACTATTACTTACCTGCTAGAATTACGCAGGAATTGAAAGGAAAAATGGAACTGAAGTAAATTTTCTGCTGAGATTACTGAAAGACCAAAAGGCTACAGTCTTGCGGTGCCAACAATCTGTTAAATAATTCACAATAATTTCTCTCTTCAGTTCTAACACACGAGATAACGACGTCAAGTACGGAACCACAACAAAAGATTGAGAACGATAAGAATTTTCGGATGCAACTTAATACGAGAAAAATAAAGAATTGGCGTACGTACTTCTTCCGCATTTCCACAATGATGTCACCAAAGATCATTGCAGAAATTCTTACAAATATTTACAAGGGGTGCATTGAACTAGCCTGATAAAATATATACAGTAGCATCCCTGATTAATACTAGCGGCGATTAGACATCCTCAAATAACAGGTAAATAAAACAATAAGGATACCCGTTTATCAAGTTACACTCAGCAATCAAAAATAATTAATAGTACTTACAAAAAACAGGACACACTTTAATAGAAGAATAACGAAGTGACAGCCGTTTAGGGCGGAGAGTGAAGCTAGTTAGCAGTAATGAAAAAGTCAAGAATCGAGAAGTAGTAACAAAAATAAGAAACAGCAGCAATGGAGAACAAAAAGAAGAAACAGCAGCAAAGGAAAACAAAAAGAAGAAACAGCAGAAACGAAGAACGAAAAGAAGAAACAGCAGCAACGGAGAACAAAAAGAAGAAACAGCAGCAATGGAGAACAAAAAAAAGAAACAGCAGCAAAGGAGAACAAAAAGAAGAAACAGCAGCAACGGAGAACAAAAAGAAGAAACAGCAGCAACGGAGAACAAAAAGAAGACACAGCAGCAATGGAGAACAAAAGAAGAAACAGCACCAACAGAGAACAAAAAGAAGAAACAGCAGCAACGGAGAACAAAAAGAAGAAACAGCAGCAACAGAGAACAAAAAGAAAGCATTGTAGTACCTGGATAGGCCACTTGTCTAGGTTGTGACTGAGTGGCAAGATTCCTGTTGCAAAATAAGAAAGATAAAAGATAATGCTTAAGTGTTCTAACGACATTATATGATAATGACAACACTGATTCTTATGCCGCCTTCAGAGTTAAAATAGTAATTCCAAGTTGAAAAGTCAGAAAAGAGCAGATATATCTTTACAGATGCCATGAAAGATCAGTCTTTGCATGCCGCCTACAACTGACATTCAAAACCTAGATATTCGAGAAAAAAAGTTAGCAAATTTAAGAGCCAATTAACACCAAAATTAGTCCACAGACACCGTTATGAATACAATAATCGTCAACAAAGATGCCTTTTCTTTTCAAAATATTCTTACCCCAATTAATGCAATCAAGGCATTGCTAAGAGCATCAAAGATAACGCATAATCAAGGAGAAATGAGACAATCGATGTTGCACTCGGATGTTTACAGATTGAAGTGATGACAAAAGCAAAAAACTGAAGCATGTTAGATCCATTAACACGAAAGGGTCCGACCTGGATCTTTTTTCAAAGAGTACGGATTGACCTTCCATTTACATGGGAACTGATGGATCGCTATACTTTTGGAACACTTTTAGGATCGCCTAAAATGACGATCCCCTTTGGATTCCATCCGATCTGAATCCCATGTAAACGGCTAGCATTTGATGCAAAAGCGTGGGGATATTCTTGAAAATTCTTGACTTTATGGACTCAGTGAAAGCCATGTAGACAGGAGCTTTATCATGACACGAGTCGTATGCTTTTTATGAGCTACGTTTCGAGAGACACTTCTCACATAATCAGTGTGGGGATACTTTCCGATTCGATGTCGTACATGTTTCGCGTAAACAGGGTCTTATTGATGAGATGAGCCAGATATTGTCATAAGCTCACAATTTGAAACTCCTTATTAGGAAAGGAAGAAGGCAGGTAGGACTACTAATTACAATAAAAAACAATAAAAGACATGACTTTTACTACCATTTCCAAGTAAATGAAAGACATAACTTTCTACTACCACTTATCAAGCCAATGAAAGATAAGTGTTCATCGCAACAAAACAAAAACACATTACATACACAAGTACCTAAATGGCTGGCTATACTGGCTCCTTCTTAGTGGGGGCATTATGAAAGATGGCGATTATTACCAGAGATGTAACTAAGCAAATACATCAGAATGACCGTTCTTCAATAATGCACAACAGTTCAAGTAAACTTTGCGCATGCTATAAAACGTTCACTCCAAAGCAAGTCTTTATTCCATCAGTTTAAGGTCAATGCAGTTAAAATCCTCGATGCATTGCATCATAAAACTGTCCCCCAAATCAATAAAACCCCAACTATTTATGCTGCAAGTCCTCGTCGATTGCTCAAAGCAGCATGACGCGACGACTTTCGACTGTCTTGACGCTTCTGCCTTCGTTCGTCTCTAAATAAAAACAAATTAATAAAAATAAGCGTCACATTTCAGTCTATCTAGCAAAAAAAATTGATGAACAGGCAAACAAAGACAATGTGCAATACTTAAATGTATAAAAAGACTCAAGGTATTTTGACTTGTACTTGCTTGCGTTTTTATGATAGTAAAAACTCTCCGATGCAGAAAACCAGATTTTGGGACCAAATTTGCCACCAAAATGCACCACCCTAACTATGTCTGAAAGACCGCCGGGCGCTCATCAACTTTTAGACTTTAGGGGTAACACTAGGATTAAATTGGGGGAGGGGGGCAAATTAAAAAAACACAAAGCGGAAACTAATTAATGTATCATTTTTCAATTAAACACAAAATAAAAGACACACAAGATACAAAATAAATATGTTTGTGAACACTGTAGCTATATTTCAATGTCTGCATCAGTATCTTGATCTTCGTCTACTACCATAACGTAATTATCTGAAAGAGCGCCGGGGTGGCCACATTAATTTTAGAACTTTTAGGGTGCTCAATCGAGGGGGCGCTCGTTTAAGCCGACGCTATCATTAACTTTTAAACCTTCCAGGAGGGACGCTCGTTCGACTGGGGCGCTCATTTAGGTCCGGATGCTCCTACAGATAATTGTGGTGCCCTCAGTAATTTACGTTCTTATAATTTGAACACAAAAAATACAAAAACTCCAGTCACACAACAACAAAAACCAATGGTGACAAACAAACCTCGTTATAGGCTTCCGTGCTGTCTTGACGTCAACTCGTAACCTCACTTCCGGCTTCTTCTTGTCACTGTTAATATAGTTCTCGCCCAATGGCTTAAGTTTCCCGACGTGTGGCTTGTACGATAGTCGTTTCTTTAAACTTTGTTCCAAGTCGAACTTTTTTGGCGTTTTTACAGGTGATGCTTTGGCAAGTGGTGACCTGTCACGTGTATGACAAGAAGCAAGAGAATCTAAGTCCACGATGGGATTGTTAAAGACCCGTTTATTTAAGTCAGTTGTATCCTGTTCCATCTATACAAGTTGGCCTCGCTTACGTATGATAGTCAATAGCGAGATTTATATTCATTAAGATCACGGGCACGTGTACGAGTATACGTCATTCTGTGGGGTCTGGGTTACAGATGCACTCATTTAATATTAGGCAAAATTATGTTGGTTACATTGGTGCTACTGAGCAACGACAAAAGTAAAAACAACCAAAAATAGAAGAAAGCTCTGGAACTTAATCGACTTTGCTTTGGTTTCCTTCTCTTAGCTACCTCTCAGACTCCTAAGGATTTGGCAAACTTCTCCTGAACAGCTCTTACGTAAACACGAAATTATAATATAACAAGAACAACAAAATTGCAACTAATAAGCCACGTGGAGAACGTAATCTACTAATGTCTTTAACAACCAGGCTAATAATTCTCGGTAAAAGAAGCAAGTCTTGGACTCATCCAACTACTTTTCTAACGTTTCTCCAAACACATTGCGAAACAATACACAAATAGTTTGATAAGTTAAAATCATGTCTCCTTCCCTGAAAATGAATTATCACCCTGGCTGCTACATTCATTAGTTAACAAACACAACCAAATGAAAGGAAGCTTCCACGTTCGTGCTTGCACTTGTGCTACTAAAACGTTCTGTTGCACGAGTCCCGTTAACATTTGCCAGCATAATTACACCATTTTTGCAAACTCATAGATGTAAACGAGTTTATTGCCACGGAATATATTTTGAAGCTGGCAGAGAACACTCCAAGGAGGTTTCCATCTTTGACGCGGAGTGCATACTTGCACTTCTGTTTGTAATGAATTTCAACATCTCTAATACATCAAGAACAAGAATATTATACCCAAGTATCCCAGTCTTTAGCTCTCATTTGCCAACCACACATCACACGTTTACATATGCGCTTTCTCAGTCATATACGTTGAACAACTGTTACTCAAGGAGAGATAGTTGAGTTTATGTATTAATGGCAGCTCTGATGAGCAGCAGACAGTAGACATCATTCGTATCAAGCATATATTTATTGAAGCTCCTCCTTCATTTAAACAGCAACAGAAAAAAAGGAGTTTAATCCCTTTGTGCTGGCTAGGGCTCATTTTGTCGCATCATATACGATTCCTTTGGCACTAAAAGTGACGATTCTTCTGCACGTGATTTATCTTCACATACAATGACAATTGTGAATAAACAATTTATAAAAATTAGAAACATTTTTAATAAAATCTCGGTATAACAAGTTAAATATCAAGTACACTAATTTTGATCCCTCTACATAGTCTTCATGAGCTTACCTCAAATCTAGAAATGAAGTGTGGCTGTTGACAACTGGGTTAAAAGAAACCCTGGAAGCCTTTGGCGAGAACAGAGAATCACACTTTGACTTTTCCAACGTGAAATTATGCGAGAAAGTAGCATTGTGTCTCTTTTGAGGACCACTATTCTCTTTCCGTGTCAAAGATGTAGCATTATTCACACTGGATTTGACTGTGCTTGGTTTTGAGGTAGTTGATTTGGGTGTGTGAGACCTAAATGGGGTGGAACGCGAAGTCTTTGCGGATCCAGTAAGAGAAGTTCGAGGCTTGCTATTGCCTTTCAATGCAAGTTCCTACGAATAAAAAAATTTCCATTATCATTTTATAAACCTATGTATTAGAAGAGAATTTACATACAAAATGAAACGCAATTTAATTAAGCTATAAGTATGGTACAATGTTTTAAGACAAAGGTAATTATGACCAAGGTAGACTGTCACAGACTAAGATTTGCTGCAATAAAAACATCAGCATTGTTACAAAGAAATGCATATTTCACCAACAAAATCTCGCACGTGATATCTAGTGTTTACAGGCAACAAAACAGAAAAATGACGAATACATGAACTCCTAGCTGTTTTGGGGAATAACATCTGATGACCAAGTGTAGATCACAGCAGTTTTGTTTACATTGTTGGGGTTGCGTTCCTACCCCCCGATAGGTCAAACAGGATATACGTATTATAGATCTTAGTATATAGTTCCTGTTGGTTGTTGTTTTGTTATTCTGTGATAGAAATGTAACCAGAGTCGAAACGCAATAAGGAATCCTTCTTGTGGTAACTTAAGTATGATCTATCACAGAATAACCAAACAACAACCAACAGGAACTATATACTAAGATCGATAATACGTATAACCTGTTCGACCTGTCGGGGGGTAGGAATGCAATCCCAACAACATCTGAAATTTCAGGAAATTTAGGAATTAGGTATCACGTCCTATTTCCAATCTTGACTTATCAATACCACTTCTAAAACCATTAACAAATCATAAACTGCTTTGTAGCTGTATTCCTCAACAACTGGTCATAGTGACACCTGAGGTCTACATACTTGCAAATTCTACCTTAACTGAACATCAATTAAGCCACTTAGACTACTCTTTATATCACATAGTTTTAACAAAACTAAAACAATCCATGGTCCGATTAAGAGACTTATTATTCCTCCAATTCCTTCAATTCTCAAACTTCGCAACATGTGGTTTCTAGCTGTCCTGTACACTTAAGTCAAGGACGTTACAAGTGGCGACATGATTCAGTTTTAAAAA
>JANTCA010022445.1:0-23474 GCA_024741275.1 Chironex yamaguchii
TCTATCTATCTATCTATCTATCTATCTATCTATCTATCTATCAATCTATCTGTCTGTCTGTCTGTCTGTCTGATAAAAATTTTTCTTTCTAAAGCTCCTATTTATCTGAGATTTTTTTCAATTCATTTGCAATATTTTTAACAGATATTACAGTTATTCACCATTCGTTTTCCAGTGCGAGTTCACTCAAGCTTTGTTTCGGCAATCAAGCTCAATCGTAGAATGTCAAAGTTAAGACTTTTGTTAGTGGTCTTATTGAAATACCGAATTGGGTGAGCCACCCGAACTTTTGTCCTGATTTACAACAATTTTTTCAGTTTCCGGGACAAATTTATTGACTTTGATGATAAATGCTATGTAATCAGTTAAATGTCCTCTACTGAAGTACTTATGAGGTCATCGTGTCACCCACATAAAACTCTCCACATCATTAACACTTGACCATGAAATGAAACAAATACGAGGATGGCTTTGTACTAATTAATGCTGCAGGTAACAACATAGGATGTTAATTTATCACTTTTCACCACCCTTCTTCGGTATGGTTTCCATATAATTAATACGCTTTTTTCTAGTCTTGTGGAATTCTGCAATGTTAACAGTATTTTGTCTCCAAAATAGTAAAAGCTGCTTGATGAGTAAAATGTTGGGCTACATTCAACGTAACGTAAACGGCAAGCATTCATGGCAGCATTCATCGTATGTATACATCAAATTCATCATCAAAGACATCCAAGTACTTCTTCAACTCGTCTAATCCTGACAGAATTCAGTCTCTCTTTGAAATAAAGTCTAGCAACGACTGCAATTTCCTACTACTTTAAATGGAAGATAATCATAGAAATGTCAAACACAGATTCAAATTAAGTTGTAGGAAATGTTAAAGATGGAAACATGGAAGAAGCTATGGCCACCATTGGCACTGATGGCAAAAGAATGATAAAGTCGCAATTTTACGTTATTGCATTTTCCGGTGTATCATATTTTCCCAATGCAAAATTATATGCCAAATGTGACAAAGTAATAAAAACGGATTTTTTCAGAAATTTTAGTTACTCAACCATTTACATTTGGAAAGTTTCCTTGAACTTTTTATGATTTTTTAGGATTTATTATGGATAAACGTTTCAAGATAGGAAGCCTATGAAAGAAGGAACTCTAATCTTGTTTAATCTTGTATAAACATGCATTTCACTGAAGAAACATTACTATTCAATACATCATTTTCATATGCATTACAGATTTTATACGTAATTGCCAGAGCTTAGCTGGAGCTATGCTTGCCGTTGTACCTATTAACTGTTACATGCCTAACGTTCAGTGATATAAGGTTTTTTAAGTTTCAATGTCAAAATTATCCTTACAGAGATTTGATGAGAAATTTACTAAAAGAAAGTGTACACAGAGTGTCTGCAATCGAGTACGAAATTACTCCAAGGATTTCAGGACTCTTGTAGCGTTGATAATAGCAGTAAACATTTTAGCGGCTACCTATCTGTTCAAAATACTTAGTAAGTTTTTACTTGACTACAGCATGATCGCCGCTTTCCTTGTTTTCTGACTAAGAGTCTCTCAAATTCTTGGACGGATCTCATGTAATACCAGGACTACAGAGGTAACGACCTGCTCACTATTCTAGTAACAAACCAGAACATTTCCAACTCTACATGCTCATTTTTCCAAAAATTTTAAAGACAGCATGGAATCAACTTCTCCAAAACCAAGACTGAAATTAGGTAGAGATGTAAGAGAAACGGACTGAACTGTTTTGTACAGAAAAATTGCTTGCCTACCACCAACATCGAGTTCGGAGATTTAGAGTGACGCAAAACGCCTGTACAAGAAGGGCGTGGTAATCAATTAATCATGAATCATCCAACAGATATGCGCACATTGTTACAAGTTGAGAACCAGTGAGATTTGATCCGCTACGGAGTTTTAAAGGCTCTTTAGTGTCAAGAATAGTGTAGTGTGTGTAAGGAGCACCGTTAAATAACTGAGATTTCAAACGAAATCACTTTTACGTTCAATTTTCACAACACCGTGATCGACACTTCCCCTTCGGGGATCACCATCTTGACGTGATGAAGGGGCTTGCGTGCTCCAATGATCCCAAGAGCTATGCTGGCTGAAACTCAAGCTCCTGTTAGGGTCACCCATGACAGACTGGTCGACGGATAGAAGCCAGACGAAGAGTGATCCACTGGTCCTCCAGGCTGGGGGTTGGGCACAGTGCTAACAACTCTGTCCCGGAAAAACGACTATGCTACGGAAACAGCAGCAAAGATAAACTCTACTTTAGCGTGTGGTGGGCCTTCAGGGTTTGGTCAGACTCGTATGAATGCTGATCGCCAAAGCCGAGGGGACGCTACCAGCAGGATGAGGGAGGGCCTGAAAAGCACTACCAACAGTCAATCACAAGAACAGCACTACACTGGACCCCAGATGGAAAGAGGAAGAGAGGAAGACCGAGAGTGACGTAGAGGAGGACAGTGGAGAATGAGATGAAAGCAATGCGACACTCTTGGGGTTCATTGGCTAAGTTGGCTCGGGACAGGCAGAGATGGAGGGGATTTGTTGCTGCCCTACACACCACTGGGTGTAATGGATAATGATGATGATGTGATCGACCCTTGTTCGTGGTAGGTGGTTGCTGTTGAATAAGATGTGATAAAAATATTCGCGGACATATTTTCAGTAAGCTTTACAAGAGACAAAAGCAAAATTGCTCAGAAAGATACCTGTTGCAACAAATACACATTTTGATAAGATGTTCCTCTTAAGTTTTCCGAGCTGTATTTTGAAGTAAGGCAAAGGTAATGAATTCCAATGTTTGGTTCCAAAATGATGAGGCCTCAAATAAATCAGACAATTAACTTAACAAGGTACCATTGCTATATTGGGCTTCTTAATTGTGTTTTATTTCCCTTCTGGTCACTTTTACTCTTAAAACTTCGACGTTATTTAGACTGAAAACGTTTTAGGACTTATTATGGATGAAAGTTTCAAGATAGGAAGCCTATGAAAGAAAGAACTCTAATCTTGTTTAATCTTGTATAAACATGCATTTCACTTAAGAAACATTACTATTCAATACATCATTTTCATATGCATTACAGATTTTATACGTAATTGCCAAAGCTTAGCTGGAGCTATGCTTGTCGTTGTACTTATTAACTGTTACATGCCTAACGTTCAGTGATGGATGACCTAAGACCAACGACGGGTTACATTTTTGCTTGTAAACAACCAATTCTGTATTTCAAGACAGATGAAGACAAATCTTGACCGACTGACAAATTGTAAAGCTAGCCAGAATTTAGAAGGATATTGCAGAACAAGTTATATTGGCTTCAAAGCAAAGAAATAAATTTTTTATTAGTGACGAATTTTTAAAATGCTGTTTATGTTTCTCTCTTACAGCAATGAATATGTATTGATTGTAATCGGTTCATTATTTGTCATGCGTCATGAAAAGCAATACATAAGAATAAAATTCTCTGCTACAGGTTTGGGATTTTCTCCTGTGATCTGAAAACTTGTTGATCTCTTCGTAAGTCAGGATGACAATAGAATCCCAATAGACGTAGACCCCGCTGCTTTGCTTACAGTTGTATTTTGGGATTATACGTGGAAGGAAACATGTAAGCACTTTTTCTCAGTAGTTCTTAATCCTTCACTCTGAACCTGTCTTTTTCCAACTGATATAATTGAAACGATAATTACATTTTCAACAGCTTTGTAAGAAGAGTTTGGTGAAGTGACTTAAATTTCAAAGACTTAACACGAAGATGAGAGGAATTAGGGACCAACTTAAAGCATTTCACTTTTCTCTAACGCCTTTAGACAAAAACTAAATGAAATCTGTGGTGAAAGAAATTACTCTAAAATTGATTTATTGCAAACCATGTCTGTCCAAAGCAAAACCAATAAGCCAAACGTCTATATATTCGGCCGCAGGATGCAGATTCCCTGGAGAATGTCAGTAAAGCTTTACGAAAATGATGGGATGAAAAAATACACCTTTAAACTTTGCCTTTATTATGTCTAAGTGTTTCATTGGCCTAGAATGATAAGATACAGTCAGATAAAATCAAAGCTTTTTATCTAACTTATGCCTTTACATACCTTGGAAAGGACATACTAACTTGGCTTTTTAAGGCTTATTGGTTAAAAGCACTGTTTATAGTAAACATTTTCAAATACGTCATTACTAGCCTGCTAGCAATACTTCATTCTTCCAGTGACCAATTAAAGTATATTTGTTGCATAAACCTAACACTGGATTCATTTACATTCATATATTTACCAAGGCGCTTTAAGTCGGACATTCGCGAATGAACGGTTTCTTCGGAAAGGGATGGAAAAGTTACGAAATCGTATTTAATTTGTTGCAAACTAGCCCTAAAGTACTACATTTTTCGGGGTTATCCACTCATATTCAGACAACTTTTATATTCTGTTTATTATATGTTATGCATAGAATGCATAGAAAGTAATTTTTTAATGGCAAAAACATAACGAGTGATTCATGTTGCTATAGCGAGTCAGCGTTACAGGATATCTTGTAGACGTTGAGATCTACACAGGCAAGCATTTGCCAGGCTAATTGGTAACCAACTAGAATAAATGAAAAATACACTTTAGAACTTCCGTGATGTTATTCCATTTGCAGAATTTTTTGCAGCGGGTGAAAAGGAGATTCTCTAAAAAAACCTTCATCCGGGTCATATTCCTTACCAATTTCCAGCCATCTCATAAAATTGTAATGTTTTGATTCTACGATTTTGCTTCGTTACCATGTGCTGTAATCGATAAAATATAATGTTTGTATTTGTACCCCTTTTTGGAGAAGAGAATGGTCCATCATCAAACTTTTGACCAACTAGGTCTTAGTTTTGCAACATATTGATACGTAGGGTGGACAAACTAAAGCAAGTAAATATCTAGTAGTATAGAGTTGACTTCCACTTTGCTGTTTAGTTTAGCTATAGCAATAATCGATATGCAGTCATAATACCCAAATTCGATCCTCATTTTTGATTATCGTAACTGTATGTCTCCTAGTAGTTTATACACCAATCTAATTGCAATACCTATAATCATAAGATAGGCAATAACTTATGGCATTCTGCCAGAAAATGTTGCTGAGAACCAAACTCAGAGCTCTCAAAGTGCAATGCATGACATTACGAGAAGAAAGCTGTTGATTTCCAGCCTCTTCAGTTTCCAACGATTTTTTCAATAAAGCTTCCTCTAAAGTTCTCAGTTGATACTAATTACATAGATTTATTAAGGTACGATGGTGGACACAGATGCAGAAATTGTAGTGAACTGTGGTATCGAAAATTGACCAACAATAAAAAAACAACAACATTGGATAAGAGAAAGTTAACAGAGAGAAAAACAAAAGAAGGAAAAAGTTGGAGAAATTATGAAGGATCATCTAAACAATCGATATGAAGCAGCAATCTCCTTTATCTGCAACGACTGGGTTTATGCTTGTTAATGTAAATTGCGTCCAAAATACGCGAATAACGCCATAAAAGATAATCAATTAACAATACGGAATAGGTTGCATTAATTAGCAGAGTTACTTGCCAAAGCAGAGTTACCTTGATTAGGTATAGGGCAATATTTACATTATGGGAAAAGTTGACGGCAGATACTCCACTTTTATGGTTATGTCATTTTAATGAGAATAGAAGTTTACTTTAGTTTCTTAAGATAAAGGGAATGAGAAATAGTCTAAGTTCGTTTGAGCATGACAAAGTAGTAAAATAATTAGAGAAATGCATATTCTTCTAACATTTCTTAATGGCCAAGAATCTTATTACACCACAGCTCTTTACTTGTGCTCCAATATTTCTGAAAATATATTTCTTCTTTGTTGTTCACTTACTTAGCGCCTACAACAACGCCGCACATGTGCTTAAGATACTGGGAAAGATGTCATTAAGGTAGACGTTTAAGCTCCTCTTAACTTTGATTATTAATATGTAACCTGATTTTGTGCTGAGTAATGTTCTCAGGAGCACAAAAGGAATGGCCTGCTATATCTTTATTAAGTAAGTATACTTTCCGTTCAAGCTACTATTGATCCATTATGGTATAGCAAAAAAGAAAATTGCAAAAAATTCAAGAAAAAAGTATAGACGAGAAAGAGAATTTGATTTCGTTTGTGAAGTAAGCTGCTGAAAATTACGTATTGAGAGACCGACTGACAAGAATCGTTCCAGCTGGATTTATAGCACAAAAGCAGAAGCAAGGGCTTGCCAGCTTCTGAGCAGCTTATAATTTCATTCAACCTGTCTTATCACAAGTAGATGTACACAATAAATCTTGGATTGAAAGAAAATGTCAACGACTGTCGAGAACAAGAGGGAGGGATAGAAAGTCCCAATTCTACATGCAAAGAATATTAAGTAAACTTTTATTCGTTTAGCTATGGAAACTAGTAAATGATAGGAAATATTCTAGTAATATTATAGACTGAAGCTTGATCATCATTTTTATTTTATCATTTTGTGTTACGTTTCACATCCGTTCTGTTGCCTCAAACGATAAATTAGATCATCTTCATTAAAGCTGCCACTTCAGACAGATTTGACGTGTCTGGGAGCCGAATGTTAATCCCCAACGCGATCAATCATTCGCACAAACAACAGGAGGAGTATTTTTCGACACTTGCGTTTATCTGTTAAGGTTCCTCTACTAATACTTTGGCAGGTCTCCGTTTCTGAAGAAAACGTAGGCGGGAACTTTCCAGCCTTATGAAAAAATTAATGGAAAGGAAACTGCTAGTCATCAAGTTGACAGTACGTAGATCTCCACGAAAAGATGGCAAATTACCACTTCAATTCAATTCATCACCTCCTGAGGTCTTAAATTTATCTCTAGAGATTAAACACAAGTCAAATACGTACAGGAGTGACTTAAAATAGTCGTGGATAAGTTCAAGCTATAGAATAATGCAGATTTAGTGGGGATAAGGAATAGATATTTTTCAAAGCAGACCACCAATTACCAGCAGCTAAATTGCAGGGGATCCAACCCTTTCTTTAGAAAGGTCACTAAGCTCCTCCCTTTGCAAGGTCAGAATAAGTAATGTCTCGTTAGAGTAAATCTGCTTAAAAATACAAGAGAATTACTGTTGTAAACTATTCTTTGCGGGATTTAGGCATTCGCTTACAATAGTCAATTTTTTCTTAATCACCACCGCAAATCTATGAAATGAGCAACGCTCTTAGATAAGTTTCAAATGGTGAAAATATCATTATCGTCTTTATTCAAGCACCAATTTGTTCATGGTATTACTTTAGTTTTAAGTGATTATTTGTGGCTGTCCTTCCATGTTTGTTTTAGTAACGATAGGTATTTTTTAGTATGTCGATGTCTACCCATCCGTTGTCTGTCTACCGCTGATGTTAACACCTGATTATTTTCCGCCACTTTTAATATCTTGATTAATGCTTCAAAGTAAATATAATATTCCCAATTGTCCAAAGACCATTCAGTCACATGATTATCAGAATTTTATGACTGTTACACTAAGCATCTTTATTTCTTTGCATTTTCTGCAGTAATATTACTACTTTGGATTTTCAGTTACACTCTAAAGATGTAAAATCAGTGTATTATCTTACTTGTTAGCCACTCATTGAAGTATGTAAGAAGAAATATCACGGTTTCGCTACTGAGTCTGAAATCGAGGTATGCTGTTGGTAGTAAGGTAAATAGAAACATAGGTAGCGCCATTTTAACACTGAAAAGGACATGGTATGTAAGTATATAGCTTACAACGATGAATGGAAATTGCGACGTAATGACATATTTCTTTACTAAAGTAACACAACATGCCCTAAAAGTTATGTATTAATTACATGGCTAGAACTCATGTAAGAAAATTTAGTAAGAGAAATGTCACTGTAAATAACCCAAGACTGAAATAAAGCTGTAAATCAAAAAAGCCCTTTAGTGTCAGTGCAATTCATAAGTCCGTAAATTTAAAGCGAATCATTTATTGGCATAGCTCTATTTTAACCTTAAGTTGGTAACAATGTCACTTTGTTCACTGAATCTGCCTGTTTCCATATTCATGCCTTGTGGTAAAATCATGGAGAAGGGGTGACAGTGACACAATTCAACAACAAACAAACCAATCGGATGGTTCTTAAATCACAACACGATATTCAATCACGCGACAAAACGGAAACACTTAAAGTAAAAATAACTCATCAAAACGTACAAGAGTCTCGCAAATCCTGTCCAGGTACTACGACCGTTCCAATTTTCTGACTTCTAAAAGGCAAATCAACTGAACAATAACATTGTGCTTTCGTGGCTACACCAATTCCACAAGCCGTTTTTATAAGGAATTTTGGGTACCTCTCAGTGACTGAAAACTTTCGGCCAAATTCGAGTACTCTAAACTCCTAAAGAATTTCTTAACTTTTCCAGAGTTCCTTCAAAATAAAACTAAGTACAAGTATATTCAGTGTCATAAAGATGTCAGAAGAGAACATGAATGAATCATGGAGAACAATTAATGATTGTAATTGATTTAAGTATTATTATAAGTATTATTTCACTTAAATATTATAAGTATTATTTCAACTGTTTATGCATTTAGAAGCCAACTTAGCAAAGCTTCATCTTTTCAAATTAGCGGAATATTAGCTCATTAGTAACAAAAGAAATTAGGCTCTTAAAAGTAGTTTCTGAGGTTGAAATATGTATTCTGTTAACGTCCTCAATAGATATGTAGTTGTCAGAACCGTCATCAAAGCTCAACTACAGGTGGTGTGTTTCATAGTCCACAGGACTTAGTGTTCCAAATTCTTTAAATGTCTCCCATTCATTGCTACAAATTTCTTAAGTCTTTGCCTATCCGAGTCATAACTTGCTTATAAAGTACTTCCTAATAAAACCAGGGGTGTATATTAAAGAAATTTCTAGTGGCACTCCTCTTGTGACGCATTGTGTGAAATGAATTGCCTTATCATACAATACCAGAGTTGATGTCGTAGAGAGAACACACTATAACAAAAAGACTAGCCATTTCTTTTACGCTTAGTGGATTGGAACCAGACATTTCCATATTTGTCTGGGTCATTAAAAACAGTACATTTCCGTCCTTAGGAGTACACTGGAAGCAGTAATTTTTCATTCTTAGTGGTGTGCTTGGTACAGTATTTTTCCATTCTTAGTGGTGTGCTGGAAACAGGATTTTTCCATTTTTATTGGTGTACTTGAAGCATTTTTCCATTCTTATTGGTGTACTTGAAACTGTACTTTTCCACTCTTAGCTGTGTGCTGGAGACAGGATTTTTCCATTTTTACTGATGTACTTGGAGCAGTACTATTCCATTCTGTGATCTGCTGGACAGCATTTTTCCGTTCTTAGTTGTGTACTTGAAACAGAATCTTTCCATTCTTAGATGTCTGCTTGAAACAGTACTCTTCCATTCTTAGTGGAGTACGTGAAAGAGTTTTTTTCCGTTCTTTTTGATACACTTGATATAGTATTTTTCCAGTCTTAGTGGTCGACTTAAAACAGTACTCTTCCTTTCTTAGTTAGGTGCTGGGAACATTATTTTTCAAGTTTTAGAGGTGTACATGAAGCAGTACTCTTCCGTTCTTTGTTGTGTATGGTAACAATATTTTTCTGTCCTTAGTGGTGTGCTTAAAACAGTGTTTTTCCTTTCTTAGTGATGTACTTGATACAGTATTTTTCTTTTCTTATTGTATTATTTTCCCTTTCTTATTGATGTACTCGTTTGTCCGCGGTAGACTGGAAAGAGTTCTTTCCAAATTTTACTCGCAATAATTATCTTTTTTGATATTCGTTAACTAGGAACTGTAGCTTTCTAGCTTATCCTTCCACAAAGGACCAAGGCAGGATTCTTTCAATTCTGGATACATTAAGCTCTTACGGTTGATGCCAATTAATCACTTCTGTCTCCTTGATGAAGAAGTCTTGCTTACTGTGTAAAATTATTCGTGCTGATAATTTTGACTTCGCAAATTACTTAATCCAGCCGGCATGATTTACTGATAATATATCATTACTTGAACTCTACACACACGTACCGAGAAAAATAGCGCACTATCAAAAGTTATCCTAAAATCAATCATTTTGAATTTTGAGTTGTTACGTTTTTTTCCTAAAAATCATTCCAGGCCAATTTATACGTATGCCATTCTAATTGCCCTATCCAGCGATTGACTATCTGGGCATTCAAAGCTCTTGAAGCAGGGGATTCCTATATAGAGCAGCTTGAGAAAATGGAATAGCCTACCCTTTTCTCTAAACTAGCCATCGGAATGTTTAAGCGAAGTTACAATGCTCTCCACAAGTGAATCAAAAGATGTCACAAAAATATATTGTATGAGCTACTTTACATTCTTGTATCAAATTAAATGTATTGAAGAGAACAGGGTTGCTTTTTTAAATAAAATATTACTCCTTAACGTACCGATGCTATTTGGTGAATAGTTTCTTAATTCGGTTCATTTAAGATACCTCGTATACGTTTTGCTGGGTAGTACAAACACCTGTTTAGATTGCAATTGTGTGAGCTAGAGGAAATCGGCCAAAGTAATTTGCAATGATAATATTATATACTGCAGAAAAATAATAGAACTAACTTCATCTGACGAGAAAACAATAACCAACCAAAAGTAAAAAATCTACTTTTCTAAAACATCTCTGCTGGGTCAAAGGAACACAAAATAAATTATTGCTTTGTAAGACATAAGCTCTGCCTCACTTGACTGTTTTGGAAAAAGAAATTCCTTTTCAGATTTTAAGTGCTAAACCACAAAGCTCACACAGTCTAGCCTGCTTGTGATTAAACACAGTTCTGTCAACAGTCCCAGCCACAAGAAGATCAAATTATGTCACACATCTTTGCTACGTTCGAGCATAGTTAATAGAGGTCCTTATATTAACTTTGGTCTGAGAACTAAAATCAACCGAAGTTGTGAACGACATGTAATGAAAAACCTAGTACCGTACTGCTTATGTTCAATTAGTTTAGAATTGATGAAGACATTGCATGATTAACTAACTACAATCCGCACTGTTTTAGGTCATGGTACGGGTGCAAATTTTTGAACGGGACCTCATAGGTTCATAAATCTCCCTACAGCCTCGCAGCGGGGAGAGTATTTCCCGGGAAAGTTTGAAGATGAAACCTCTCAGATTGGATAAAAACTTTAATTTTTCCTATGTTTTAATGGTGGGATAACTTTGCCATGATATTTTCCTCATACACTCTTTCCTGTTATTGCTATTTGTACGGCTTACAAACTTTTTCAAAGTCGAGTTGATATACAGTCGAGTAATCTATATGGAAAAGGACACCACAAAATCACGGGTTTTCGAAATGACGGAAACTTATGCAGATTGCTGTGCTTTAATAAACAAGAAATTATCAATGAAAGATAAGGTTGTGTAGGTATGGTACGTACTATAGGAATACCAAGAGAATACAACTTAATAAAACAGAAAAGAAGCAAAGGAACACTGTCTCCCTATAATTAAAAAAATCTGACGGTACTCGATTCTTGTAGAATCATTACGAAATGTCAGCTTGATCCAAAAGCAAAACTACTTTTTAAGACTGGTCAAGAACAGTTTTCGTATTATTTTCTCGTAGAATCTTTAAGAATTTTTGTCGCAAGAAATGGGACGCCAAAATAAAGTTATTTATTGCAAAAGAAATCCACAGTTTTGTTTGCCTATACTTTTGAGAAGTGTTGGTGTTAACTTAAATTTTGGTCAAATGATCTGTGAATGCATATAACTTGAAATCAATTTTTAATGCTGCAATGTTCATTCGTGATCTTAAGATGAATTGGGAGGTGTCTGCTTTCTTCCAATGTGCTATGGCAAAGTAGAACAGCTGATTAAAGACCTCCCCAAATGGTTCTTGCCAGGCTACCAGAGTGGTGGTTCCTTACCACAACTGACTTATTCGTTTGACTTTTAGTTCTAAAACTGTACGTAGACGCTTTCTCAAAGTTTCCTTACTTACAATAAGCAACCGAACGTTCTGAGGTTTTCGTCGACGAAAGACAGTGTCAGTGAGCCAGTGTCGTCTCAAACAGTTGTGTTGGTTATTGCTCTCGATCATGTTTATAAACTTTGTGAAGGTGCTACTCTAATCCGTGTGCAACCAGAAGTATATTCACAAATTTGATAAAATTAAAAGTCGTCGTCATTCAGTCAGTAGTTATCAAGAGTTTTGACAATTTTAGTTATATCTTCCAAATTGTCTTTGCTACGACTATAAAAGCCGTGTAATCAAGAACTTTTATCCAAGTCAGTTCCGCAAACGTCGTTATCTACTTGGAGACGATCAGACTCGATAAGATATGATGTTAATAAAACTTTTAATTTTTACAACAACAGGAATCCCTTTTGTTCAAACGTCTCCTTAGTACACAAATGAATAAAGTAATGATAAAAGCAAATACGTCTATTGTCGACATTTGTTGCTTGATATTTACACATGCATTCGCCAAATTCTAGTCGTTTGACTTGATGCTCCTTTGTGTCTCAGTAATCTGGGTTCATTTCAACATATAAAATATAAAATTTGTACCTCTATTGAACTTATCAAGCAGAGAACGATCAATTCACAATAATAGACTTACAGAGCTTTAGTCACGTGACAAAAATGAGAAGTCGATAGTATGTACGTCATACATATGTATATACAGTCTTAAGTGAAGAAGTGGACCCAGGCTTGGCATAATTGCTGATGCAAAGTAGCAGGTCAGAAACAATTATTCACAAAAGGCCAGCCTTAATGTAAGGCTGTGCCTCTGACGGAGACTATTTAAGATACATTAGATGTAGCTGAGATACGTATGCTGAGATGGTCACTAAAAAAGACATGCAAGGACAATATGAGAAAGGGAACTAAAAGGGAACAGGTCAAGGTCAGCGAAATTATCCCGAAAAGCAACAGAGAGCAGATTAGGGTAGCTTGAGCAGGTTGAAAGAGGTGATGAATGTGTAGGGAAGCAGCTGATGAGGCTATTATTACTCAACCAAGAGAATAAGAGGAAGTTTTTTATGCACAGATTCATGTACAATGAAAAGATAGATAGATACTATAACATTTCAGCCCTAAATAATGTAACTAACCCATCAACTGTTTGAAATTTAAAACATCTGTAACGTAATCAGTTGGAGATTAATATTCTGTAAAAAGTGGGAACAAATCTATTTGAGGTATGTGAACACAGAATGTAGTGACCAAATTTTACACCCAAGTCAAAGTTAAGGCCACTTCATAAATCATATTTTACCATACATAGTACCATTATTTTTGTAGCATACCGGCTACTGCGTTATGATATATCGTGTTGTACTAGGTCGCTATGTTCTATTGTATTATTCTGACAATAAATAGCATTGCATCCTACGATGTGACTTTTTCATATCAATAGTTATAACGTATAATACCATACCTATTTTTAGATTGGTGACACCAATTATTCAAACTTTATAAATGTTTTCTAACAGTACAAAACTTAAAAACTGTTTTAAGTAAAACGGGCATCTGTAAAGCTGTTTGTCTGACAGTAATCACACAGATTCGTCAAAGCGGAAATTGTAGTGTAAGCAAGGATCGAAAATTGACCAATAAGAAAGCAAGGAACAAGGGATTGGGCGAGAAAAGACAAAAAGAAAAAGTACAAAGGAATGAGGAATAAGAAAAAAGTCGGATGATAAGATAACCGCCAACGCGAACTAGTAGAACAAGCGGAATGGAAGCACGAATTCGTACTGTCGACACAGGCTAGGTTTAAGATACCGTCATTATACCGTCAAGATACCGTTAAGATACGGTTAATATAAACCGTCTCCAAAACACCAAGACGAAATTTCGACCTTTCTTTAGCATCTATCGAAAAAAGGTCTATACAGTTCGGCGCAGAATAGTTATTTATAAGATGCAGTAATATTTCCGTTAAGTCCGCATGTCGTCTATGGTACGTGCAAGATTTTGCCATCCAGAATGTGCTGCCTACCCCACATAAAAGTACGATAGTTCATCAATTTTCGTGCCGGTGTGAAGCCAGGTACGTGGGCCAAACTTCCCAAAGATTGATTGACCGAATCAATTAGCACATGCCAAGACACATCCGGATAGCTCTGACCATGGTTCGACAGCAACACCTGCGACTTTGTAAGTCTTGCCCTATGCCTAAGGAATGTGCCTCTGTTAATTTGGTCTGATTAAGGTGTTAATACGTCTACGTACGCGCAGATCCTCATTTTCGAGCCAAGTATGCGGAGTGACTTTATACAAGCAGGGAGTAGAAAACGTGTATACAATACAAGTTGAAAACACGCAATCCTAAAGAAGGCATTTATAATTTTCGATTAGCTGGTGGGTGATCCAAACACACTTTGTCTCTTTTACAATGACAAAATACGGTATTCATATTATGACCCTTATGAAGTAGGTAAAAGAAGAGCTTGCCTTCGGATACAATGCAAATGATTTGTAGTGCGCCACCAAATATCACTGCATAGTTCACGACCAAATAAGTCTATCTTTGACCTCTTGAAAAGTAGTAACAAAGCCCGCTCACCAGAAACATTTGGAGATGGCAATCGCTTTATTGTACACGCACAGACAAGCTGACCAATAGTCACAAATCTACAAGCAAACAGAGATTCACACAGTTTCATCTATCTGTTAGTTTTTACACCATCCAACATTCTTTTGATCTGTAAAACTTATCCCTGGCAAACGAAAATGCATGACCTTCCCGATCCTACCTGATTTCCAAGGGGAGTTAATCTTAAGAAATGAGAAAGACCTGTAAACTAAGTACGAATATCCACAAAAAAGATGCCACTGTTAAGGAAGTGCAGCTCGAAATTGGAATTGCGGCAATCACTGTAGGATATCATAGAACTACTTTCCCATGTGATGTTGAGGTGCAGTTCCACATACTCCATCTGGCTACATAAGTGGCCTTGTAAACTTTTCTGCAGCTTATTTAGATGTCTTCTCAAACCCTAACATGCTTTGAAGGTGTAAAGGATTCGACATTCGTTCCTATCCATTAGTTGACCAACCGATATTGTTGAGATTGACACCTAATATTGTCCCGAGCTGTCAGAGTTAGAGGTGTTGCTATGCCTCAATATATGTGGTCCCACTAACACTATTGCCGAGGTCAAGGTTTATTATACCAGTCCATAATAACAATAATAGTTGATTGTCGGAATCCGCTGAGTAACATTAGTTGACTAGAAGCCGACGGACTAATAAGTTTCATGTTTCGCTGCCAGTACGAGTCGAGTACACCTTGTCCTCATTTCCCAAAAACAAATTTTATGGGATCCTTCATGTGTTACAGGCGTTCATAAAACTGCACTCTAGTGTCCATTGTTTCAGACGGCATCTAAAAGACCAGTAGAAATACGAGAGAGCAATTCAAAAGACAAGAAAACAAAACAGGAGCAGTTAAATAAATAATAAAACCCTTGCAGTTATTACGTCCACTGATGAGTTCTAGAGTTTACTAGGCAATTTACACCGAACGAAAACGGTGCAGTAGGGAAAACCGGAGCAGAAATCGGCTATGTGGATACTAGAAACAGCAGTGGAACGAAGGTGACAGCAACATTCTGTTAGGACGCTACAATCATAAATGGCCTATCAAAAAAATGATACGAGTCCTTCATTACCTACAGGGAAGTACAGCAAAAAACTGCACGATAAACAAAACAGTGGAGGTTAAAACTGACCATCAAAAACAAGGACTTTATTTTATTGCAATACAGTACCGGTTTCGTTATGGAGGTCAACATTAAATTGTACGGACAGCACCAGACAGACATGACACCTTGTTTTCAAACTTTACCAAGAAAAGCATAGCTAAAAGTTGATTCATATGCATGTCTTTCTAATTTAATAACATTCAAACCACCTATTTTCAAAGATTGTAGGTAAAAGTCTGAACTCATAAGGAAGCATTACTAACATATTAAATGCTTGATACTCTGACGAACGTTAAATTGTCTGGACAGAACAAAACAGACATGACATCTGGTTTTCAAACTTCATATTAATATTGTATGATGTTTTACGCGCAGAATACGTTTGAACTCAAAACGGCAATAACATGTCATGTCTGTATTTTTCATAAAAACGAGACGGTAGGCGTACCCTGCGTGAAGCTGAGTGCTCAGATCCCAACTCGTTTCCAGTCCCAATAGGAATTCCGTCCACACGATTTGTAGGACCCTCCGTCTTCAAACCCTGCGGTACGAAGATGCTTGAAAATTTACACATAGATATAAATACAATGTACAATTTTAAAGAGGAAAATCCATGAATACGAGCGATAAAGGGAGTGAATACATTTCCTAGGGGGTATTAACTTAAAAATCAATAACGTTACAGTGTTAGAGGTAAAACGTGATTGAGGTAACGTTTATTTGAGAAAGTGAGTTAGAGTTAAGAGCAGAAATATGGCAAGACTGCCATTTTGATATCGGAATAAAAAAACCGCGTTAAGCAACACCAGATACCTCCAATGAGCCTGACTATATAGCTAAAGTAGCTACTGAACAAAGAGCAAAGCCTACACTGCCAAAGCCAAATGACATGAAGTATAGTAGCATGGCCACTGATTGAAAAACAAATGAAAATCATTGGACATTGGTAACGTCTTAATACCTCTGTTGATGCAAACTGAACACATTAACATTTAAAGAACAACTTATGTTTACCTCTATTTCTGACCGCAAATCACTGAGTTGTTTGTGCAAGTTTTGACTTTTCTGGAGATATTCAACTCTAAACCATGGTAAAGACCAAAAATCATCAATAGAAATCAGAAAACTTTCCTAGCGTCTAGAATATGCAATAACTTTTAGCGAAAAAGGAAAAAGCATTATCATTTGCTTTCCAACAAGTTCCAATAAAACCACTACTTAAGGTGTACATGATAAACAATAATGCAAGATAAAAAGCAATGGAGTGTATATGGGAGCATTGCATATGGTAGATACATTACAGGGAAGGATCAAGCTTGAATTTTGAGAGGTGCTGGTCCTTGATACTTTTAATACATTGCTTGGTACAGTTTCTAAAAGCTCACTCTACATTGAAGGGAGCATTATGCCGCAAGGGAAAATGCTGCAGACAAGAGATGTTTTCCATAATCACTTTAAGAAATAAAGACAACTCTTGAGTCAGATTGACCACATATCTGAAGAAATCTGCACAACAAATCATTAATAAATATTTTGTGATCATACGTGGTTAGAACATAAACGGAGCTCAAACTGGCAAATACGAACTCGAGCAAAAAGGATCGAAAATAACAGCTAGGCGTAAAGGAGGATACTGTTGTCATTGCTTTGTGTTACCTCTCTTTCTGAATGGTTTTAGACAGTAAGGCAACACTATCTTCCGTCAATAAGTCTGCAGATCCACTGACTTCGTCATTTTTACGACGCTGCTCCACAAGGGGCATCTGAAATGAGGGAAGCATACTGTTCATTGGCAACTCTTTTAATATCAAGAGTAACATTAGATAAAAAGTGTCAAAGAGCAGACATTTCGCTCTCGGCCTATGGCTATGAGGAACTCGACACTACAGAGCATCAAATAAATCTTACCATGTGTTGCATTGCTGTTATTTCTATCAATCGCTCTTTAGCATGTTTCTCCTGAAGTCGTGCAGTCTGCAACTCTTGACGCAGTAAACCGGCTTCTTTTGATCTTAAAAATTAATTCAAACGGATACGACGAAAACATAACAGGCAAAAAGACAATTTGGCGAACTATTGCAGTAATAATATTAATCTGAAGTGAAACTGAATAACAGAAAATGAAGATTCAGGCAGAAGTAAGTCAGACTCATTACAACGGGTACGAGGAATACCATGTCCAACATTAAGAGACATTTATTGTCCTACTGTACAGCATATTGCAAACTCATGCAGAGGGTTTATTCTGATGTAATCCATAAAGCACACCGCGTATCATCTGTCCTGTAGGGTTGATTTCGCTGCCAGAAAAATGTTTTGCTAGACGGCAATTTTTCTGTACTTTTCTTCAAATTATGTAAAAGCTAAGCAGCCAAACAAGATGGCGTCTGAAAGTACCGTAGTTAAAGAGTTACTGATCGAAGATGAAAGATGTCAGTCAAATCACAATCATATCTTGATTATCAGCCTTGTTATGGCCATCTTGGATCCAACTTAACAAAATTTTGTATTGAAATTTTTGATTGCACTTCGAGGTCTCAAATATCGATGTTAAGACAGGGCCTTGAAATTTATCTTAACAAAGAAACAGAACTTCAACCTAAATCATACAGCTCTTTGCGGTGCTATGCTGCCTACGTTATGGGAACACGGGACTAGTTATTTAAAAACTGCTGCATCATCGCAACGTATAGAACTGCTGCATCACAATCCAGTTCGGAAAAAGAATGTTTTAAGCATACATATTTTGCTGCAGTGATGTCGCCATACTGTTCTATAGCAAGACTATAGATCCAACTTAAGTGACAAACTCACTCCATACACTCGAGAAGCGAATCATTATCCAAGTTATTTCGAAGTCGCTAGGTGACACCGCGCTATTGCACTCACCTACAGTACAATACTGTCTAACTTTACATTTATATTCCATTCTTCTAGGCATACACGTCAAAAAAAGGCGCAGCATAAGACGAGGAAAGTGAACACAACCAAAAATTAACCCTCCTTCCAATAAACTCACACACGAAGCAGGTGTCTGTTTGGAAATAATAACAACTGGTTTACATCTAGTTACGAATTATTAATAATCTCCTCATACAATAAACATTATGATTGACAGAAAGACATCACGAGTTAATTTCTTACAACCATTGACTTTAAGATCTGTAATTTCATTCCACATGTTCATTTTTCATAAAGATTTCTTATGTGTTTTTTCTCTGCCTATTCTGGCATCTTCTTGTCAGTCAATCAAATGGCCATGGGAATTTTGAAACTAGTATTCTCAATCAACAGGTCTCTAATTCAAAACCCTCTCTTGTGGAAACTTATAAAGCACCCCCCCCCCCCCGTTTGAAATGCCCTATATGCGCGCGGAAAACTAAACAAAAGTTCAATTCGACGTAATATGTTAGTTAGCGAGTTGAAATAACAGTGCTACTGTCCAAAGACGATCACCACTCTCAGTTCAAGAAACTAGTGTTTCGCATTGGGGATTCAAAGTCCTTGTGACCAATCTCAGATGCAACGCCATTTATGCATCCGGCTAAACAGCAAGTATCCCACCATTTGGGTTCCTCAAAATATCGAAGACTAAACTACTAGTAGCAATACGAACATAGAAAGATAACAAAAGCAGCGGGAGAGGTCATAAACTCAAACCACGCCTAATTTATTCCATTACTGCCCGCCGTCTGCTCTAAACTAGCATAATCCTCAATGGATTAATCAGGCAATTATATTTACCCATTAATTGAACAGTGTTACGTCCAGATAAAAAACAGACAGAACGTTTTTGTGTAAGCGCAAACGGCGATAAACGGATGCCTTCCAGGCTCAAAACACATGCCACCTGTAAGCGTTACTCCGATCGACAGACAACCAAGCGACACATCTTCAAAAACAGGAATGATGACAAAAAGTCTTTCCATCTCTTCTACTCAGTTTACCTCAGTAGAAGGTGTTAAATGAGCAGTCAATAAATCCAGTTTTGAAACTCAGGTAGACACTATCATAATTTTCTTCTGCCAGTACTACGTCCAACAATATACACCTAAATTTAACTGTGTATCAGCAGCAGCCAGCTTACAGAAACCTTTGAAGATAAAAAATGTTACTTTCCTTGAAATACCAACAACCCCCATAATCGTACCTAAAATGTAACAACGGTTCTTCTTAGAAACCGAAATGCTTACTTTGTATGCGATTCCTGTAAAATTGTCTGAATGGTTAACTCGGAATCCTTTATTTTGTTCTCAAGGGAGACTCTCTCCTCTTCCCTCTATAATAAATTTAAGATCAACGAGACCACTTGAATGTTAAGACAAAATTTTACAATGACAGAGATACTGGTTGTTAATAGATAAGACTGAAGTAATGAATGGCACCATTAACCATTCACACAACTGAAGATTATTCAATAGCATTAACTCAACTGGAATTAAAACTCATGGCTTTTTATGCAAGGTTTTCGAGCTCTACCAACTTAAGAAATATGATACCGGACCATTGGACTCAGAATCGAAACCGTACTCTCCGTACATGAAGAACTGTAGCACAACCTGAGAGCGCAGCTGTTCGCCGACACAGCCCAGTTAACACTATTGAGCAACACAGTTCACCGCTATGTGCTAGAAACCTAATGATACGTCTGAGTACGAAGATCGTATAGCAATAGAAGTTTCAAGAGATGCATTCAAGGTACAAAGTTACTAGAGTTCTAACGCATTCCCGTTAAAACGATATTGAACGGAAAAGGATTCATGCAGAGTTTCACCTCAGTTAAAATTTAGAACCCGCAATTATCACGAGACACGCCATGACCCTCTACCAGACGTCAAAGTATAATCTCCATCATTGTAGCGAATATGGGAGTAATGTTTTCACAAAAATAGTTGAGGATTGTAGCAACCAACGTTTTATAAACTGTCGGCAGAAGGCGGAAGAACCCACAGTAATCTTTTAGAACGCCCGTTGGCATTTTTTCTCCTTTACTAGGCAACCACTAAATACTACGTAACAATCTCAGCGATGTAGTGGGCATGGCAGTTATGCTGAGATTGTTGCTGAGAAATTAGCTGTCTCTCTAAATCTTCCATTCCAAGATACAATACACGGGAAAAACGGGCTCAAAATAATTTACACCCCTGCTCAAGCTATAGTGTTTACTTGATAATATTAAATTTACAACTTCATAATTTTTGCTACGAACACTTTTAAAACCTTCAACTTTGACACATCTAGTCTACTAGACATATATCAACTACTTTCAGCGAAACTAAGCATAACCCTAAGACTGGCTAAGAAAAATCACAAAATGTTAGATTTAAACCGAATCAATACCAAAAAACCGATTGATTGCTCCTTGTTTCGTTTCCAGCTTATTCTCAAAACATTATCAAAAACTGTTAAAAAACTTTTTAAAGCTCAGTTTACACGTTGCATTTCAGCCAAGTTATAGTCAGTTATCAAAAATCTAACACAAACTCGATAAAAGAGCCTCTCCAATTTAGACGTCCCATTTGCGTCGCATTTTAACAACATTCAATAATTGCTTAGCTACAAGTTTTCTCTAGTATACTGAAATGTCACAGCTTCACTTGTTTAAACAACTACCTGTGGTAATGTAGACATTTAGATGCTATGCGAAATTGCTTGCCATTGTGGTCTACATTTCAGATTAAATTTTGAAATTCACAGGCTAAAGCAAGTAACAAAGAATTTTTACCCTGAGAATAGTTGACTTAAGCAACTTCACTTCATCCTCTAAGTCCCTGGCTTTCCTAACGAGTAAGTCCGATTCTTCTTCAACTACTTTTGCTTTCTCCGCCAGCAATTCCGTTGTTTCCTCAGACTTGATCTACAAGAAAGTGGTGTACTGCAACTACTTTGGACTAAAACGAATGGTCGGGAATCAATACAGATCTGAATAGATCAACATCCAACAATAATGTAGAATTAAATCAGATACTTCGATAACTATTACAGCATCTTTGTCAATGATCTTAATGATTAAGATTATTGAATTTAAGATCATTGACAAAGATGCTGTTATAGTTATCGAAATATCTGAATAAAATTCAACAATGCTGTGATTGCTACTCGTCGTCCACAATGTTTTTTTGAATCGCTTTTTTCCTCGTTTGACTTTAAAATGTCTGTCTCATCTGGAGTTTAAAAGCAAATTCAATATCTTTGACATGGTCAAAAGTGTATACATTTACTTTGAGAAAACATCCTCTTGGGTATTCTGATATAATATCTTGTGGTACAGGGCGAGTGCTAATTGTTACAAATAGAGGGAGGGGGTTGGTTCGAACGAATAGCAGTGCATAAGCCTTTATCCAGGAAGCACCCTTCGCAGTCGTGCAAACAGAGTAAATACAAAATATGCACAAGTGATGACACTATCAATTTCTTGAATGTTCTTGGATATTCCTTCGCTTACCAATAACTGTCTAGACTTCTCCAGCTCTTGTTGATAGTTCTGGATACGCTTTCGTAATTCCTCGCACTCAATTGCAATGTGCTCTCTCTCTTCCTTTTCTCTTACGAAGCGCTTTCGCTCCTCCTGTATAATAAAAGCGAATGAGTACGAATGAGTACCCCATGTCGATCGGCACTATTTTACATTTTTCAAAAAAACCGACTCGGTTAATATACGAAGGTGGTGAATTGCCTCCGGATATTGTAAGCTGGGAATCGTTAGTTTAAAACTAATACCTAAAGTAGGCAATAATTCAAACAAGGCGCCTACATATAGTCGTAACTCATTGAGGAGATAAACGTTCTCCAAACTCAGTGGAACTTACAAAGCATTTTGGTGACATACTTCTTCAAGTGCTCTTTAACAGTGGTACATTTTGGCAACATTGAAACAATGTATACTACTCTAAGTTGAGACTTGCAGCAAACAAAATCTCCACAAAATAGTAACATCATCCAGTAAAGTTACAACTATTTTACCCAAATGTACATGTCACAGTTTACGCTCTCGACGAAATTTGGAATACGAGACCTAACGGTTACTGAAGAGACACTGCTAATTTATCTATCCAGTTAATGTTTTCAACAACATCATTCATATCACAACGTAATGAGCAGGTAAACACTGGAACTTGGTCAAGACATTTCAGGAGTCTCGGGTAGTTGTTACTTGGAGTTTTTTCGCCTCTTAAAGTGAAATACAGAGGCCTATACTACCATAACTTTTTGACAGGATTTAAGATAGTAAAAGACGAGCATACACTCAAAACGACGTAAATCATCATCATTAGCTATTACAAAAATGCACAAGTCTACACGTCCCATGTATTATGTTAACTTGTGCCAAAATGAAAAGAAGCTGTTAAGGCCAGTACATACCATTTAAAACAGAATAGACTTTAGCAAATTTACTTGCACTATGTTAAATAGTAACAACAGGAAAAAAAACACCAATGGGAACCCGGGGGTCCAGCGTCGTCGACCCACTATTGTTAAAAAGAAGTCACGAGGATGTAAATAACCAATAATAAACGACTTCATGGTTACGGGGGCCATTATGAATTGTACTAAAAGTGAGACAAAATGACAGATTCACAATGACAACATAAATTATCCATACTTCTTTCGTTTTCAATTCTATTTTTAACATTACAAATTAGAACAGATTTATACTTTTTATAACGATAAAGTATTGTTTGTTTTGAATATACAGTTACTTGTTTGTCCTTTGTTG